>JAIPMN010000244.1:270-19947 GCA_020650975.1 Apostichopus californicus | reverse complement strand
ATTTCTTACCAATTCCATCAAGCCACTCACAGTCACACTTATATAGCATAATAATTTCATTGTGTTACATTTTGTACTTTTCATTCCACTGCCAAGTATTGCTGATGAAGGTCCCAGGGGGACCAAACTTTCTTTATTTTTGGCCTATAGAAATCTAGCAAAAGAATGTAATAAAAATATATTGTGTAAAAGTAAGTTGGCCTGACGTTTCGATCCTAGCAGGATCTTCTTCATAGGCTTAATGACAAAAATATATTATTATGGCCTTCAAGTCCCCTTTATTTATATTTACCTGATTTAATATATGTCAGACCCCAAAGAGGAGGACCGAGTGCTTATAAATATGCCAGACTGTCCGGCCCAAAGCCGGACATGTGGCCACCCTACAATGCACTGATGACCTAGTATATATGTTTGTAATTGATTTCTACTCACATTTGGGTTGCCATGTAGTGTCTTGTGGAGAATATGGGAATCAGTTTTATATACATGATAATAAGGAAATACTTGATGATATGGCCTTGTTACTAGCTAGTTAATACTAGCTAGTTACTGTACATTGCCTATGCCCTATCAAGTATCATGTTGGAGTCAGACTCAAATTGGTGACACTAGGCAATATGCTGTTTTGTAAGTAGCTCCATGACTGATCTCAACTTCTTTAACTGAAACTATGGAAAGTAAAGTTGTAGCAACTGTAGCAACATGTCCATGAAAATCATTTGTTTGTGTGGGCTGTGCTCCCATTTTTGTAAGTCAAATTGTAACCATTTTTGAACGCAGAATTAATCCACCCAGTCCCAAAGAAAACGTCAATAATTTCTACAGTTGAGAAGAATTCAAAATTATATTTAATCCATTTACCAGAATTAATGTATGGCATGAACCATGGGCACATTCCTGTCCTTGTAGAAGAAAATCATACAAAGGGACAACACATTGTTGACTAATACTCAAAAATAACCAGCAGATCTTATAATATAAATAACCCTCAGATTTTAAAACTTTGAGAAGCATTTCTTTGATGAATAGCTTTGCTATGTCACTTACTGTCACAGGATTTGATCGCTGCTCTAAGCCATGAGGGTGTTTGACTTCTACTAATGACCATGCTTTCATTGACTTCAGAAGGGTGGTACCTTTGCAGTGATCAAGTTATCTGGAACTCTTTTCTGATGGTACTTGACTTTAGGAAACATTTATCTCAGTTGCTCATAACAATCAAGTGTTTGAATATATTTGATCTTATTTGACAAGGAATCAAAAAGCCTTCTGGCTTTCTGGTTTGAACTTCCTGCTTGACAAAACAACTGACAAGTTACTGTTTTGTTTGAGAAAGGACTGTGCATTAGAACGTAAAAAGTCTACAAGTAAACTGCAGGTACTGTATTTGTTGCATTAGTTGGTAAGCCCATATTGCTTAAATGATAATCAGGTTGGTACTGTTTGACAGAGTACATACAGTATCATCAAAATGAGTTTATTCATTACTTTTATCAGGTATGGATGGCTCAACAGAGAACAGATGCAGAAAAATCCAGACAGGAATCACTCAGATCAGAATATGAAAGAGAGCAAGAAACTTATGTCAATAGGTATTTGTTGTTGTTTTCTTCCTTTTAAACAAGATATTTCAAAATGTGCAGCTTTGTAGAAAATTAAGATGAAGTGTTCAGAAGTTTCCAGATGAGATTACGCAAGCTAACCTTATTCATATGTACAGTTCATTATAATGGAATACAGTGTCGTGCATGAAATAACTCATATGTAACTGATATGTAACTGATATGTCTGTCTGCATGTCTGTCTCCAAGGTTACATTGTTAATAATTACATTTTCTCTGTTTTAATTCTACTAAGACAACTGATGGGTGATGAAAAGGTCAAACATGGTCTGACCTTTATGTACGAACCACCAAAAGGATTCAAGTCAGAGGAGAAGGACAAAGACGGAGAGCCGGAGTACAAATTTGAATGGCAGCGAGTGGCACCTAGAGAGGGTTACGCCAAAAATATGGACGTTACTGATCAACCGTTCGGCATTGCTGTTAGGAAGGTGAAATGCATCCGTTGTCACAATTGGGGGCATGTCAACACAGACAGAGAGGTAAGATTATTTTATGTAACTCCATACAATTACAAAGTAAAGGGTATGTCAACACAGACAGAGAGGTAAGAGTATCTTATGTAACTCCATACAATTACAAAGTAAAGGGTATGTCAACACAGACAGAGAGGTAAGACTATTTTATGTGACTCCATACAGTTATAAGGGTATGTCAACACAGACAGAGAGGTAATAGTATGTTATGTGACTCCATACAATTACAAAGTAAGGGCATGTCAACACAGACAGAGAGGTAATAGTATGTTATGTGACTCCATACAATTACAAAGTAAGGGCATGTCAACACAGACAGACAGGTAATAGTATTTTATGTGACTCCATAAATTTACAAAGTAAGGGCATGTCAACACAGACAGAGAGGTAATAGTATTTTATGTGACTCCATAAGGTTAATATATTATGGTGGCAAACCATTACACCCTTATTTCTGGTAATGTCCATGTACAGTTGATACAGCTTTGTGATTAGGACTAAGGGATATGTCTGTACATTAATGATACTGTGTTATCACTGGGCATGGTCTGCTTGAGAGGGTGTTCTATACTGTACTTCAAATGAACACGGTATTAACCTCTTTTCATTTAGTGTCCATTGTTCAACAACAACAAGGATGAGTCTATTTCAGGTCCAAGCACAGACAAGTCAGAGCTTTTGGAGGATATGAGACGGGATGGTTATGTCCTGAAGCAAAATGTCCTGGACAGGAAGGTGGACCATGGCTCCAAAAACCAGGTAAGTGTGTTACATAATATTAGTCTGGGATATCAAAAGTCATTTGTGGTCAATAAAGGCTGACAGAGGTCATAAAACTTTGTAAACTCGACAACTGCAAGGGAAACGTTTGATGAACTTCATACATGGTATGTGGAACCTAATTTGGGAGCACAAGAGTGTCAATGTTGAATCATGAGACGATTCACTATAAGGTGGAACAATGGTTGATGAATCAAACAAAGCTGCTCCAGTAGAGTCCCACAAAGAATGATTTGTGTTACAGCAGTAATAGAGTTTAGTCATTGTCAATCCTTGATCTTGAGTAGCAGAAGATGGTCTTAATCATGCATGCTTTGCATTTGTTTGTAGCAAATTATTCCCAGTGATGAGGAGGAAGTACCAGAGACTGCTTTCCTGAAATCTCTTTCAACCAAGGATAAAAAGAAATTGCTCAAGTAAGTGGTGAATTGAGGATGATTGAACAATGCTTGTGAGTAGGCCTGAGTCGGATACCCGGGTACCTGACCGAACATTCGGGTACCCGAATCGAAAATGCGCAATACGAGAATTAATTTCATGAAATAACTTTCTTGTAGTGTAGGTGGTTGTTTTAATTACTTACTATTACAAATTTTAGCCATTCTTAATTATTCTTTTTCGTGTGTGTAGATGGAATCACTCACCACAAAATTTTCCCATTAAATTAGTGTGGTGCTAGGCCACCATGTGGTCGAAGACAGCAGCAATAATGAAAGTATTCCATGGATATTTAAGTTCTAGCTAATTGCGTCACAATTGAGCAAATAAACAGATGGTTAGGCTAGATTTCCACATTAAGTTAGTGTATTGTTAGGCTACCATGTGGTCGAAGATAGCGGCAATAATGAAAGTATTCCATGGATATTTTAGTTCCAGCTTACTGCGTCACAATTTGAACGAATAAACAGAGGGTTAGGCTGGATTTCCCCATTGACTTAGTGTGGTGTTAGGCTACCATGTGGTCAAAGATAGCAGCAATAACGAATGGATTCAGTGAATATTTTTAGTGCTCGCTAACTGCGACACAATTTGATCGAATAAACAGATGATTAGGCTAGATTTCCATGTTGGCTCTTTGTGATTTTAGGCTACCATGTGGTCGGAGATTTGTGGTGATTTTATGCAAACATAATATGTGGAGTGCACGTGTCTTTGTTGTCATCAAGCAGCTAACTCTGGTAGTCCGTAGCAACTGCTTTCCTCTCATAGTTGTAGCTACTGTATCCGTTCGTGCATGCGTAAATATTGAGATTCTCAAAATTATTAATTTTTTATATTTCATAGAAGGAAAGACTGGCAAGGAAATTTACGGGATGTTAAGATGGATTATAGACGGGGTAACAAAACAAAAATATTCGCAAGTGGCTTTTTACTAAACGTTTATTCCAAATGCAATGAATCGCTTCGCAGTCACAGCCGTAATGTCTGTTTAATTCAAGTTGAGAGCTGAAATTAATTATGGGAAATCCCGTCTTGGCAACTTTTGACATGCAGGATTTTAAATCAAATTATGGGAATCGTGCAATCACGCGGCTAATGCGAACCCTGGATTGTAGTAAAAGAAACAGTCGGAACTAATTTTTTTTCTTTATTTTCATTTGCATTTGTATTATTATACATCAAAACATGACATTCAGTTGTTCATAACAACATGAGTATCGATTGAAAATGTATATTTCGGAGGTGTAATGTAAGGTGGCATACTGATCTGCCATTTACACACATTGTGTTTGGCTAGTTCCGCAAATTTTTGTGATTATTGGGTTTGGAGTTTCAGGTACCCATTACCCGACCCGGTAACAATAACGGGTACCCGGTTCCAATTTTTTGCTACCAGACTCAAGCCTACTTGTGAGTAAGTTGTTTGAAATATTACTGTACATTGGCTATGTGGAAGGTATTTCTGGAGCATGTGTTCAGTTATTAGCAATGGTTTGGTTACAACAAACTGAATGTGTTGTAACAACCATGTCTGCACTGTTCAAGCTATCAGTGGTTTGGTTTCTGTTCCAGAGTTGTTTTCTTCTGACCTTTCAATCAAGTAAGTAAATGCTCTATTCTTTTACGTATTTTGCTGTCACAAGAAACCTTTAAGCACCCCAGACTGAAGTAGCTCTCTGTTTTATATTTTATATATTAATGGTATTAGATTTTATCTTTTTGTTTTACTGCAGAAAGTTAAATGAGATGGAAAAGCCAAATGATTTGAGAAAAAGGAAGAAGAAGAAGAAGATACGACAGCATTCATCATCAGATGATGACAGTGATGATTTTCGTGGCAAGGAGCCAGAAAGAAAAAAGAAGAAGTCAAAGAGACAACCTTCATCCAGTGATGATTCAGTCAGCTCCGAAGATGAAAGGAAACAAAGGAAAGAAAATCTAAAGAGGAAAATGAAAAAGATGCAGAACAACAAAAAGATGCCAAAATATTCCACATCTGCTGATGAGTGGTCATCATCTGAAGTAGCAGAAAATAGGACAGTTAGATCAGGAGAGAGAAGGAGGGGTGATAGGAGAACCAAAACAAGAAGAGACAGTGAAGATAGTGTATCGTCAAAGGGAGCCAGACCCAAGAGTGGATCTCACAGGATGAAATATGAAGAAAGGAGGAATGGGCATAGAGAGAGAAAGAGAAGAGAGAGAAGCAAAGGCAGGAGACACAGAGACAGTATTAATGAATATTCATCTGATGAAAGTCAAAGGGAGGAGGAGGAGGATCAAGGTTACAAGAAAGGTAGGAGGGTTGCTGAAAAGAAGCAAAGAGATGGAAGTAGGGAGAGTCATTCTGAAGAGAATGATAAGTATAGGAGGAATGGAGAGGAGCGGAGTTATGCCTCTAAGAGGGGTAGGAGACAGGGGTATGTTTCACCTCAAGACGAAAGAAGGGATAGGCAGAGCAAGGATTTGAATGGAAGAAAGGACCAAAGGAATGATGGGTACATTAAGGAGAAAAAGAGAGACAGGAGCAGGGAGAGAGGAGAAAGACACAGATAGCTAGTGGAAGGAAGTTAAACAGTACTTGGGATATTATTCTTAGGCTGGACAAAGGCATTTCTTCCAACATGATCTGGGATGTACGTAGAGTGCATCAACCTTATGTAAGATAGAAGTTATTCATATCAACAATGAAAAGAAAGGATTTATATTTTATTTAGTCTTATTGATGAAAACATCGAAGATCTATGTATGATAGGTTGTTATATTTTGATTTAAATGGTCTCAAACTTTTTCAGGGAATGCTTCAACTCATCAATTCAAATAAGTTTGTAAAAACCAATTCAAAGATGTATCAAATTCAATCTCCACTAAGTTTCCAGCATTGCAGACGAAGGCTTAGTACACAATTGAGACCAATCTGCAATTTTTTTTTTGCAATAGGCAGGCAAGTATGTGTGGGTGCATGTGATACCCGAGCTTGTAAACACAGGTCAAAACTTGAAATCATTGTACACATGATATCTACAGGTAAGAACTTTTGCAGTTCTCATATTTGGCATGTGGCTTCCACCATAATGAGTACAAGAACCCTATCGTTGGGTGGAGGTCAAAGGTCACTTTGGGTCAGCAGAGGGCAAAATGTGAAAATCTAAAAAATACTGTATCTGCAGAACCTCAACATCAAAGGAGCTTATATGTGCATGGTAGGATAGCCGTATGTAGTGTAAATGGTGTAGGTCAATTTGGTGTAGGTCAGAGTTCATTAAAGGTCCAAATGTCAAAGTATCAAAAGTACTTTATCTTGAGAACTTTACCTTCAAAAGAGATATATGCATGGTAAGTTATCTAAATGATAAGTAAATTGCTCCACAATGTGGTTTAGGTGAAAGCTTATTTAAGCTTTGCAGAAGTCAAACCCTTCAAACTTTCTAAAGGTCAGGTCTCAATGAAGATGTGAAACTTAAAAAGATTTGAATTCCCCAAATGTAGTAGCACCTTCTCGCTGTTTTAGGTGGAGGTCAAATGTGGACTTAGGTACATGCAGTATGAACTTCATCCAGAGTTAGCTAGCAAACTACTCATCTGCTGCATATGTAATGTATTTAAAGGCAAGAAACTGCTGGAAGGAGTTAACCTCTGGTAAAGTAACAGCAACCTTAATAATAGTCGAAATGGTAACAGTGAAACAAGAAAGTAATAATAATAGTAACTAGTCGTATATATCGCAGACTACAACAAAATTTGTTCAATGCGCTTTACAGGTGCTGAATGTGCAAAAGCTAATAGAGTTAAGAGAAAAGAAATGTTTTAAGACAATGCCTGAATTGAGTAATAGAATCCAAAGACCTGATTTCAACTGGGAGAGAGTTCCATAAACGTGGTGCAGCATTCAGAAAGCTACAGTCACCGAAAGATCTTGTACGTGACATTGGAACCTGAAGTTGAAATCGATAATGCAAACGTATTGGGTCTACATTTAGCTTGCTGATGTAAGAGAACATTAAGGTAGGTTGTGGAACTTGTGGTACCAGTGCCAATGGCACGAAAGACTAGAATGAGGATTTTATAGTCAATACGGAGTCCTATTGGTAACCAGTGTAGTTCTTCCAGTATAGGAGTGGTCGGGGGGAAACCTGTTTGCCCTATATGATTCGAGCAGCGGTGTTTTTTATCCTTTGCAATCTCGATAGTTGGGATGTAGCTACACCAAATAGAAGAGAATTGCCATAACCAAGTAAGAGGCATTTAATGTAAATGTAGGATTTAAGTTTGAGTATAGCTGATCAATACTCTCCATTGTATGGCTCTAGAGCAAATTTTAGCATGCTAAAGTTTCAAACGTATTTTCTGTAGGTTTTAATCTCATAGTTGTTCACTTGCTCTGAAGAGTGCTCAGTGCTACAGATAATGGATAATTTTACAAATATGTTATTCACTCTACTTACATTAGATTGGGTTGTGACCATAATTTGGGTGCCATACATTGGAAGATAAAAGGGTATAGGTGAAGACACAGTCTGCATTGAAGAGTTCTCCCTGCTGAATGCCTTGGGTTCAGGTTTGCCCAATACTGTAATTTGTACATTGGTCAGTTGTTGATAGATGTATCATATTTGGTCCATAAAAAGTTGTCTTCTGTGGCTCATGAACAGTCTTCTCTATAGTAAGTATATTTGTTGTGCATGCTACTTACTTACCATCATCAAGCCTGACAAGATTTTTGTCCTGGACAGTGCGTTACAACCATTTGGCAATTTGTCAGGCTTTAAGGCCACCAAGTTTATTAGCACTGTCAAAATACAGGAAACAATATAATGGCTATGACCATGGTCTGAGGTGTCACCCAAGCTTTACCATAAGCAATGTAGTTGGCAGCTTTTTTTATCACTTCTCAATGCTTCTCAATACATAAGCTAATGTTTGATAATATGTTGTTTTTCATTATTTTTCAATGTACCACCAATGTTGTTCACGGATGTAATATGTCATTTGATGACTGAAAGTAATAGCGATAGTTGTCAAAACTAACGGAAACGCTTAAAAGCGCTAAAATGTTGAAAGCGTTTTTGAAAAACTGGCTCCATTACAAGAATAAGATCACGCCTAGATGTGAGTTATAGTAATGAATATGCAACACTAATCAGCGACATTTCTTGAAATGGAACAGTTTAATGTAATTCCTATTTTGAAATGCACATAATCACTTTAACAAAACCCAAACCAATAACACAAAAGAGATCAGATGGCAAATTTTATGAGTACCCAAATATGGTGCCAGCACCAGAATGTGGTGACAGCCCAGAATGTGGTGACATCACCAAAGTGGTGAGAGCACCAGAGTGTGGTGAGAGTTTGTTATGTTTGTATTTGAGATAACGATTGCAAGCAATAATGATTAGCTGTATATTAACCAGATGGATGTTTTGTATATTTTGGTAATAGTTTACATAGTTTGTAGATTCCACTTCTTTTAATGGTGATGGCAAGTGCACATACTGTTATTGCTCTGCAGTGTTCTTGAATATACTGCCATTGTCTTACGAATTACTTTTTCCTCTAAACCATTTTAATAATGCACAATATACATTTGTCAAGTAAACAAGCAAACTTTATTGTCAAACAGTACTTGATCCAATGCTTCCCTTTTTCTATCCCATGTGTATCAAAACATTTTAACGTTTGTTCTTTAATTATTACTTTTAATGAGTCTGCTATAACAGACTATAATCTTCACAAGAGGTGAAAATGGCTTGCTCTAGTCAAATGAGGGGCTTAAAGTTTCATACATTAAATTGTAACTTGTGCAGTTAGCAAAACAAAGATAAGAAAAGAATATGTGATATTTTAGACATTTAATGTTATTAGTATTTTGTAATCCTCATGATTACACATTAATACAGCAAGGACCCTCTTCCATCCAAATTTGAAACACATGATAAAATCTTATTAGTACAGTATTGACAAAACCTTAAGATGTGAGATTGTAATCCTCATGATTACACATTAATACAGCAAGGACCCTCTTCCATCCAAATTTGAAACATGATAACATTTTTTCATCTTAAAAGCAATGCACATCAAACACATGTTTGCTGCAGTTGGATGTTGTTTTTTAAAGCAGGTCATTAAAGTACATTTTGTGAAACCTTCAAATGAATCTCCTCTTTCGCAGAGCAAAACATATTACTGAAACTTTGACAGGTTGTTCATGGGATGTTTGCTACTTTTAACCACCAGGGTCAAAGGTTATTTAGGGGTCCTTACAGAACATGTGAGAACCTTCAAAATGTATCTCCTCTTTCCCAGAGGGCATATGTCTGAAAGTTAATTGACAATTTTATACCAATTAATGTTAGGAACATTGAAATGCATGTGATCGGTAGTCAGAAAGGACTGAGTGTCAGTAAAAATTGACACTCAAGCTGACATGAAGTTTGAGTTTGTAAATTGTAAATGACAGTGAAAGCAGTTGGAATATGTCTACATGTATTCTAATGTTACTATTTTAATGAAGCTTATGGGATATAAATGATGGGGGCAAATATGTAATGCAATCTATGTATGATGGGGCAAATATGTAATCTCCCTAGGTGGGCCTGTTCTGCAACGGTACAATACTTCTGGCAATAAACTAGGAGGGGGATACCCTAACTTCTTTTGTCAGGACAGGTGCAAAAGATACAACTTGTGAACCACCATCAATAGGGGTATGTGACATGCACTAATAGGGGTATGTGCCAAGCACTAATAGGGTTATGTGACATGCACTAATAGGGTTATGTGACATGCACTAATAGGAGTATGTGACATGCACTAATAGGGGTATGTGACATGCACTAATAGGAGTATGTGACATGCACTAATAGGAGTATGTGAAATTCACTAATAGGAGTATGTGAAATGCACTAATGGGGGTATGTGAAATGCACTAATGGGGGTATGTGACATGCACTAATAGGGGTATGTGACATGCACTAATAGGGGTATGTGACATGCACTAATAGGGGTATGTGACATGCACTAATGGGAGTATGTGAAATGCACTAATGGGGGTATGTGACATGCACTAATGGGGGTATGTGACATGCACTAATGGGGGTATGTGACATGCACTAATTCAATATAAAAGTGTACATCCTCACTGGAATAATATTCACAGTAAGTCAAATTTGTATGGTTTGAGCTACTGCACCATTGGTGCTCTAGTTTAAAGCACATGTAGCTATTGACAAACTGATGCTTATTTTGAAACATGATCAACTCTAAATATAAGTAGCAACCCTTCCTTACAAGATCAATGATGATAAAGATAGTTTTATAGGGTGCATTCCCTTTCAACTCTGCTCTGGAAAACATTGGACAAGGACAGCCAGGGACCTGCTGCATATTAAAATTTTAATGTCTAGTTATTATATTTGAACCACCAAATATATTAATTCTGTTTGTGTGCACACTAAATATACTGGCAAGAATACATAAGCAGTATGACATAGCTAAGGCTCGGCTGAAACAATAGAAAAAATAATGAAAAAAACAGACACTTGGCATGCGTGTCAGATTATGAAAAGATAGATATTGGAAGAATTGCACAGACTGAATAAATACTATAATATTACATAAATTCAAGTGGGAAAGGAAGTAATGAAAGGAGATGAAAATATTCATAAAACATAGACATCTGCACAGGCTTGGTAGGTTTCCTAAAATTCAATGGTTTGCCTTCTTTTTCAATATAGACTCTGTTGCTGCTATTCAGAATAGAGAGATCACCTAATCACTATGTGAGAGACAGATCCTCCTACAGCATTCATAAAAACCTCTTAAAATTAACAATTTGAACTTGATGGAATCTACATGGTATTAAATTAGTTATAGATTTGAATTTGAAACAAATGCTTCCTTCTCCCTGATTACTACTCACCTTTGCACTTTCCAACAAAACAATTGTTTTTAAAGTTGGAAGGAGTTTGAAAGTCTCAAAAAAATCTAAACAATACAACTAATGATTGTTTGTAGGTAACACAAGCCTCTAACAATATTGCACAGATATAGCACTTTTTAGCAAGTTTTGAGTTATGGATGACCAGTGCTTCCAAAAATAAAAGTATCTGACCCTTATGCCAAATTAATCTATTTTGCAGTGTGCTTAACTTCTACACTAAGAATGATACTTAAAATTTGCTTCAATATTTGTATTCTCATAAAGATAATATTCTCCAGTACTTTGCTTAATTATGACATGATCATTACTCTTAGATTTCCATACACAACTGAAATGGTAGTGATCTGTCTGAAATTAAAATATTTTCACATGACATATTTTTTTACCTTCCATCCCCTATGTTGCTATTACATTTTGTAGCAAATGCTTTTTGCTGGGAAATTGAATATTTAGAACATCATCACAAATAGAATTTAATTTCTGTCTCCACACAATCGTTAAAAAAACCGGTTAGGTCACTCTCAACAATCTCACATCCACCAAGGACTTCCTTCACTCCAGTAAGGACTTCTTTTTCCATTCCAAAGATTGTCTTCATCAATTCTCCTTCACTACCTTGGCTCTTTCTAAAGTTTTCATGGTGTTTGTACAGACTGTGTCGTCGATCCACCTGTTTCTGAAATCGAGGGTTTGTTCTAACAGGGTCTTCTGGGCCAAAATCTGGTGAGACAGTGTGCATTGGGAAATTGACAGTGGCTGTGAAGATAAATGGTTTGAAAACTGACTTGGAAGGGTTGGGCGTTCCAGAGGCGAAGTGAAAGCAAGGGAGCTTTGAGTCAGAGGGAGATAAAAGACACACCATGCTACCTGTGATGTTTGGCATCATCAAGGAGGGGCTTCGCAAAAGCTCAAACATTATTGACAAGTCCAGAGATCCTGTGGAAGAAGAAGAAGAAGAAGATTCACAGAGAAATACAATTAACTCCTGATCGGTTAATAAGTCAACTTTTGGCATTAAGAGTGGATCAAAGCAATACAAGTGTACATGAGTGTAAGGAATTTGTAATGGCAAACTCTGATTTGAAGTGTACTGAAGTCTTCCTTCACCACTAATACCATGATTGGCAAATATACATCTTTAGAGTGTCTCAATGGGGTATGTTTTCCACCTAGGTAGGTTGGATATATGGACCAAGATTGAATATAATTTTGAATCTAATCAAATTTTGGAGGATTGAGGTTATTTTCAAATGTCATTTTCTCTTAACATGTTATATGAGAATATGCTTTGGGAAGTGTTTGCATATTTAGGGTTACTTGCTATAGTTATGAGAAACCTCTGTACTATTCTTGTGATATTTCACATCAGTCACAACATTACATCAATTACAGTATTTGAGTGAAACGCAAATGGCCGTTGTGGAAAGTGCCAGGGGCCCAGGATTATTTCAACATAGAGAACTATAGCAATAGCTTCAATACAAAAGGAAAGGGCAATTAAAGTAAGGATTAAGTCTAATATCTACAGGGACTACCAATCTGTGTGGTGTTGCTCCTCCTATTGTTTTGTGAATTTTAATAAAGGACTCCACCATATCTATTGACTTATTTAAGTGATTAGTTTTGACGAACACTGTGGATATCCCCGCAATGAGTCATCTTACCACTTTTTTCTTCCAGTAACTTCATCCCTGATAAGAGGTGAGATTTATCACCACCATCACAAAAGACTTGCTGGAAATTGATTTCACCGTCTCCAGGTTTCCATAGTGACTCTGACAGAGCCACATCTTGTAATTTGTCTGAAACTGTGTCAAATGTTGTATCAAGAGTAAAGCTGGAAGTAATTCCATATACACCTCCTGTCAAGAAATAAAAACTTTTGTGATCAGTAACAAGAACTGCTAGTGCTAGTAATATATTTGAATTACTATATCTCAGCAGAGTGGGGAGCTATGCTAACTAGTAACATGTCTGATTTAATTCTCTAAGAATATTCAGATAGCAATATGACAATTCACAATGCTAGATGAAAAGTGCATCTAAACCCCCAAATACTGCATATGTCAGTGATCACTCCAAGCACTTACACAGTCAGACAGGCACAAAAAAAGGTATTCACATAGCAAACTGCATACCCTATAAGCCTGCTATTCCATGCATGAGGTCACATCTACAGCGTGAGCCTAGCCTACTACTATATCATTACCACTTACATACTAAACTACTGATTAGTAGTATCATCAATGTACATACTTTCACGCAGACCACCACGTCACTAATGTTAGTGATATTCCACAGTACCATGACATTAGAAATAATTATACAGAAAATGAAGTTGACGTAGCAGTTCGCTGAATTCAAATAGTTAGTAGGCACTGCCGGGGCTACTAGTAGGCTAGTAGTATCCTCAATGCAGATGCGTTTGCGCAGACACCATGTGATGATGATATTCCCCAGTACCATGACATGAGAAATAATTGTACAGAAAATGAAGTTGACATAGCAGTTGGCTTAATTCAAAACATTTATTCTGCAGGTAATAACCCCATCACTGCCGGCACTAGTACTTTATGGAATGTATGCACTAGTTTAGGCTAAAACCTTAATATAAAATCATAGGCGTTGATGTTATGCATGGTTTCTGGGCTTACAGAGCATGCCCATAGCAGAAAACTCAATGTAAATGTCAACCACTACTCTAAGAATTCATACAGTTGGACAGCTACAAACACTACAGGGCTTGAGGAAATTGTGAAAAGACAACATGTAAACCTATGTTTAGGGATATTAACATTCCTGAAACCATAGTAGCTGTTATATGCAAAGCGAGACAAAAAGAAGTATGCAGTGAAACAATAAAACATTACCTCTGACGTGATGGACACAAACATTTCTGTATTGAACTTAGAAGTAAATGATTTATAAGTGAAGGGCTTGGTCAGAATGATTGAAATTTAAATCTTGATGCACTGAAGCTACACAGATTTGTTAAAAGAGCATTGTTACCATCCAATTTCTTTGCTGCCCATAGTTGACCAGCAGTCTCAAGCACCCAGGCAGCTGACCTATCAGCTACTAAGAAACTGGAATGAAATACTGCATAGTCAACACTCTCCTGCCAATTACCACCCTGGCCATGTTTGTCCAGTGCAGTAGAAATAACCTCCACAGCTTCTTTTGAAGTAGATGCTCTTTCTAAAGCAAGTCTGAGAATTTAACAGAGAGAAAACTAAACATTTTTATCACTTCCATTGCTATCAAATATTAGCATAAATACACTGTTTACAGTTCAAAAATACTGTCCAGGAGTTTAGCATCCTCAAAATTAAGGAACTTGACAAACTATAGAAATAAATGTGTAGTTTTATGAGGAAGTAATACAGTTGGCGGGAGGGGTTAAGAGTTCGTTTACCAAATTATGTTCCCCAAAATGTTTACCAAAATGATCACAGGTGGCCATGTTTATTGAAACACTATAACCACTATAATCTGCTAGAAAGTTCAGATTTTTTCAAACTGCCATTTAATATGCAGAAACATAGGAGTTTGATGAGAAATGTCCATTATCACAAGATGAGATATTTTTTAGCAGCTTTTCTGCTGGAAATTTTAAGTAAAGCTTCTCAAATGTAGCTTGCCATCCTGACCTTCTTAGTTACAAAAAAATGGGACTTATATATACCTAAATTATATTGCAAATTAGGTCTGAATAAACACTAACATAAAACCTAAGCCTTGAAAGGGGAAGAAAAAACACTCCTTCAGAGGTATTTCAATATATCAAAGAAGTTTCAATACATCAATACTGTTAGTCTATATTCAAATATGAAGTCCATTCAAGTTTCCTTTTTGAAGTTATTACCTATGGCCAGTAACCAATAGAATGATCTTGGAGATCAATTATTTTGGTGTATTAAACCATCATACTGTACCTTAGAAGGTCATGACCTAATAAACTTTCGGTCTTGTCTCTCTGGCCTAACAATTTGGTTCTCACAGCGGATAAACCAATACACACTCCATGCTCATTAGATCCCATCTCTGCTCCCCACATCCACGCTGGCTTGCTGAGAAATACGGCATTTGTGGAACACACCTGGTCTATTTCTATGTATGTACACTGTAATAAAAGTAAACAAAGAAAAAAAGTTTCAATAAACTGCATATCAGATTCTCATTGGACACTAGATTCTGCTTTAATATCTGTGTCTGATTTAAATAGAAATTAACAATAAAAGTTATAAAAGCATATTCAAGCAAACAAGAATTTTTCTTATAAACTGCACTCTCAGAGTTTCATGTTAAGTATACTATCATTACTACAAATTGGAGTAAGGTCAAATATTTTAGATCACTATTCACCTGTAACTTGCTTCCAGGTGAGTGTTTCCTTCTAGGAAAGAAGACTACTTCCTGAACTTCACCAACAGGTCTGCAAGAATTTTTTGCAAAAAGGATGACACCATATTTTGTTGATGGTGGAAGGGCAACAAATGAATCACCACCAAATGCTGACATGTCGATCTAATCTGAGGAATTGAAATGACAATAAAATTAGAAAGAATCAGCAACTGCATCATGTATGTTCTCCTAAAGATTTAAGTTGTTCTTGCATTGATTTTGGAAAGTTTCCATCAATAATTGATCTAAAGAACAATGCAATTCAGTGTCATACACAGGGGGTAAGGGGGGGGGGGTACTGGAGTGGGAGCCATGGTCCACCTCCATACTCAGTCCTGGAAAGAATTTCAGTCAAGAATGTTTACATTCAGTCGGGTAAGGACAAGCAGTGAACACCCTTCCTTTTCAACCCACACAAAAATTTGAAAATATGTACTGCCACAACCTTGCATTTAAACATAATAGACCTAATTTATGGTCTAAATATGCCTAGAAGGTATTATTTGACATCATAACATTTTATTTTTGCTAGGGGAAGTCTCAAACACCTGCCACCATACATGGGAATCAGATTGAATGACCCCAGGGCAACATAACTCTGTCATAAAATCCTTGATCTGCCTCTTGCCTTTCAATAAAGGTTCAAAATGTACTTTTCTTCTACATAGTCTCTTTGAGTTTAGCTAATATTTGATCTAGTGAAAAAAGGAAACATCAAGTTTTTGGGGCACTTTCATGAATTCTTTGACCCATTTACAGAGCAGCATGAGAAAGATTGTTATTTCCGTTGTCTTTTAATGGACTTCTTTGTGCCATTGGCATTCCAAAGTAACCATATATACCATGCTACTTCTGTATTAAACCATTGGCTAAATTAAGCAACACACCAAGCTGTTACAGTTTGAAACTCTACTACAAAATCTTGCTTGCATCCACTGAAGCTATTTTCTTCTCACCTGACTTCAGCTGCTAATGTTCACCAGCACTCTCATCGTACACCAGCACTCTCAACGTATGCAACACAGTATATTTGTAAAAGAAAGGCAACATGCTCACAGGGCCTAAGTTTACACTAGTCCAACTCAAGCTCAGAAACTTTTGGGCTGGAATTTCAGCATAATAGTTTGATCCGTTCATTCAGCACTACTCAGTGCATTGCTCATTCCCCAACAATGGGTTCAAGAAGCATCAAAGTATTGTACTAATGTTAGTGCATATAAACTGGATGAATGGTTAAATGAGCAAGATTGCCAAAGACTGTTAAGTTTACAGTTTGCATGTGGAACTCACATGGGGAACTCAATTGGAATTTGTGGATATGCTTAGTTAATACTAAAAGTTTCACATAAATGTTAGTTTCACATTTAAATGTTTGCACAGAAATTTGCAAATTAATACTTTTCACACAATTTGCATAATATGATAATGTAGTCAGTACATCAATCCCTAGGGATATCATTTCATGGCCAAACGTTAACATTTTCGCCATAACAAAAAAGGGCAGTCAACAATTTTTTATTATGATAGACTATAAATTTAGGTTGCCAATAAATACATTGAGAATACATGTCAACAAGCATAACGTTAGGCATAATTAGGCGGGGTAACAAAAAATCAGTCGAATTACAAAAATTTGATAAAAAGCAGTAGCAAAAAGTACGTCAATCGTGTTATCAAAAATACTACTCGAGTTTGCACACATCTTATGATACTATTACAAACTGTTACTAGTTACCTCTGCCTCTCCTTTATCAATCGGTTTTGACAGTCTTTGGTGTGAACTTAGTTTAGCGTAGGCTAGCTGTTTGTTCATACTGAGAAGTATCATGTAGCCTAGCTAGCTAGCCAGGCTAGGTTTAGCTGGGCAGAGCCAAGGCAAATTTAGGTTTGTTGTTGTTTACTTACACAAAACATGTAGTAAAATATATTGAGCGCCACCACTTTAACGTATTACGACGTCGTCTGCTGCGTTTTACAATATGCACATCTGTACTCAAAAGACTTAGAGATGCCATGATTAGAGTGGTGGCCTTTTTGGGTGTCGTCCGTCAAGTTTGCAATGCCAGCTTGAGCATAGAAGTTATTGGCCACATATTTCAAGCATGTTTAAATTCCATTAATGACTCCGCATTTCATAAAACAGTATTTGTCTCTGCATTCGTTGGGATTTGACACCAGTCACCATTGTAATAATGCATTGTGATCATATTGAAATCATTAAGGTTGAACGTCAGTTCAACCTCTGTTCTTGCAGTCGTAGTGGTCACTTCTTGCTTCATTCTTCCTTTGACCTATGATCTTGCATTTCAACAAAGTCAATTCTAACAAGCTAGAATATGTATCTAAAACCATGAGAGCGAAGAGTGCAAACCGTCTATATGCTTCGTTTCTATGATACAGTGGCAGCTACAACAGCCCCCACACTCCCCATCGGCGATCCCAACCCAGTACCTCGCATACTGCTGTGTGAATAACAAGAGATCTGTAGATGTAGCTAGATGTGACGGATCTCATTTTGGCAAAGTATTAGCATAGGTCTATCGCCGATTATGGAAGTAGAATTAGTCTGGATACAATAACGTACTGTAAAATTATGTATATACTCATATAAAAGAAAGACTAAACACTCCCACCACTATCCTGCAGAAGTCCTACAGCATCCTTAGTTCTTTTGCTTGGATCTAATGTAAGAGTGAAAAGACTTATGGTTAATCTGAACTATACTTCCTAGCCAACTTCATCTCAAAAGCAATCTTATGTCCTAATCAGCTACTTATTTAGTGATTCCTGTTGTTTAAACCTATTAAAATCAGAAGAGCAATTACTAAATTTGAAACAGCGCCAAAGTTTCCTCTCTTTTTTTCTAACAGCCCTCAAAATATCCCATGACATTCACACCGGCCTATAACAATGAACCAACATCATTGACCTTATCTCGAAAGAAAGCCCATGCCTAAAAAGGCCCAAGACCATACAAATCAAGATTAAAACTATCCTTAATAACATGATCATGACGATGTAACGTAAAGAGAGTATATCACGATCCCTAATTGGAAAGGGAATGATGTTACACATTTTAATGTTTAACCAATTAAAGGCGGAGACCATTTCTCGTTGACGATATCCATGCTGGTGATCCTAAGTTGTTACCGTTGGTCGTCACATGTTATCTATAGTCTAAGAAAGCCTAATCAATATTCATGATCGTCACCAGCGTAAACAATGTGGATGCCGTCAGAATTTGAAGTACTACTACTACAACAGTACATAACAAACACTGTACGTACTATAAACTAGCAACACTGTATAATTGAGCTTGCTCGACGCGAAGGCGGAGTTTACACGGGAGTAGCCAAAGTATTGAGATATTTCCCCATCTTTTGAAAAAAAAATTGAAATGTGCTTTGAAAGATGATTCCCACCATGAGTGATCAACTAGATAACGAACTACGACATCGTCAAAAGAAAGGTAAGTTGTTACACATTTGAATTTTTCGTGGTTGGATGCGAACACTGGCGCACCCATCGTATACTGAACAATATATAGGCCTATACTAGTACTAGGCTATAGCCTAGCCCAGAGCCGTAGATTGTGCATGTAACTTCCATTGAGCCTACAAAAACATTAATACTAACAATATGAATAACAAAAATAAAGCAATTTATGATATTTAATATACCAATTATTATATGCTGAAGGATCAAAGGTCTTGCACCTGCGATATTATTAGATATATATACTTGTTATTTGCTTTCTCCGCATGGTCCCAAATAACACACCTAAAGGCTAAACAAGTAATATTAGTAAATGTGTCAAGGGAGTGTGATTTTTAGCACAGCTACTGCACATTTTGATTTCTTGAGGAGTGCGATTTGCAGCACACGCTAAAGTAAATAGTAAATGTGTCAAGGGAGTGTGATTTTTAGCACAGCTACTGCACATTGTGATATCTTGAGGAGTGCGATTTGCAGCACACCCATGGGCGTAGGAGGCGGGGGGGGGGGGGGGGGG
>JAIPMN010000243.1:0-37098 GCA_020650975.1 Apostichopus californicus | reverse complement strand
ATCCATACATGTTTAAATCCATAAATATTTGAAATTATTAAATCTGATCATATTGTACATGCACTTTCAAGCTTGTCTCTGTGTCCACTGCTTCTCTTCTCCTTTGGGATCGATAGGGTATGTGTTACATGTCTCTCACACGGAGAAGTATTAATTAATACCATAATTAAATTTGACAGTCACCCCCCCAGGAGATTAATAAATATTGGCCGGTCCTGTATGGATTGTCCAATCTGATTGTCTTTGTTGGCTGAAAGAACATGTACTGAATTTAACTTACACACTGTATATCACCTACGTTAATACCGTAACAATTGAGTTTGTTGGGCAGTCAATGGAGGGGGAGTCAATGGAGGGGGAGGGGGGGGGGGTGGGGGGAAAGAGAAGGGATTGGGGTGGGATATGAGGTAAAAGATCTATGTGCTCATTATTTATCATAGATTAAGTTGAGACTGTAAACTTAAAAGCAACTTTTGCAACATTTTGTCAACAATTTTACCATACCCATTGACTCATTGAGTATTCAGACAAGTGTGCCCCTTCAGAGTGTAAACTGCGGCCTACATTTTCAAATGTCACTAATAAATACTCCTCCTTTTGACATGTAGAGCTATCTATCATGGATTGACAATGAGGCACAGATCATTTAAATTGGCTGTTTAGTTTTGACATTAGAAAACTTGATTGATTGACTGATTACATGCATAGATTTCCTTAAGGATCTAAGGGACTGTTTGGCATGGTAATTTCGTAGAGGGGATATCCATCTCCGTGTATCCCCTTCTCTTATTTATATTCACCCTCGTTAACAGCAGACATCTCTGTGTATCTTGTACGCAAATATTGATTACTTTTAAATACACAATTTATTCCTTTATTGTCATAAATTGCAAGTCACGAAGCATCATGCCGGGACTTTCGTTTCACGACATCTTCCTTTAACATCTGTAAACCATTTTGACGGTGGTTCCCCTCTGTTGCCATCTCTTCGGTTCTGCACAAAAGTAAATTTCACGCCATATTAAAGAAGAAAAGAAGATTGAATCGGGCTTAAAACTTCCCTACAGTAACTGCTAGCTCTGTATATAGTCGAGCAGTAACCATTCCGAAGATCGGTTTGTTGTTTGCTCTCTCGCTCACGGTCGTAATTCTTCCCAGACTGTCAGGAGATAGTGATATATTGCTAATGACATGGAAATGTTGCCAGGTTATTAATTACTCTGAAGTCCTTTACCAGTTTAACTGACACACATCTCCCCTAGAGACACATGGAATAGGAGGATGCCAGATCAGAAAGAGTTATGTCATATCAACACCAAAAAAAATTATTACTGTAACTGCTTTGTTACCATCACCAACTTAACCTCCAGCCTAAATATGAATCATTATCGGTCTATATAGATTTGGTCTCATAGGCTGCTTCTGTTTCAGAGATGCAAGCATGTACATTAAAATTGCCAAAATATTTTACCCATATGGCATGGATATGCAGTACTGGCAGGACTATATTGCAAGGTTCTTTTGTTTGTGTGTTTGTGGGTATACAGTGAACAGATGTTCTTCTTTTGATGACGAGGTTTGGCAGGAAAAGCTGATTTCATGAATCCACTAATGACCTGTTAAGTGTCAAAAACAGGACCTGAAATGGGGGGTACATCGCGGGGCCTGGAGAACGTCAGGATGGATGGATACTTCGGGATACCCTGGGTGTAAATAATTACTTAATTAGGGGGTCATTACTGAGCCTGTTACTAAGCAGCGCCAAACCTGCAGTGAACAAAACACCTTTCCAAAACATTCCACTCTGTTTCTTTGTTCAGCAGACCTACACCACCGTAAACAAATGTGTCTGGTTCTTAGATGTGTGTGGTATGTGTGTATATTGTTGGCAAAAGCTTTGATCACATTAGGTTGTTAAGGGGATCTGATATCGCAATGGTGATCAAAACTTTAAAGTATCGTGAACTCTGTGGTACTTTGGATCACACACCGCAATCCTTAATCTCCCTTTTGGCGAGGATCCTGACCCCACAAGTTGGAACAAGAAATTTACTTCGCTCCTCGCTTACCTGTCTCCTCACAACCTTAGCACCTCGTTCTACCATGCCTAGAATCTCCCGGTAACCTTTTTAACTTGGTAACCCGACCCCACAAGTTGGATCAAGAAATGTAGTGTGAATGCGCACGGATCACCAGAGATTATTGATATAGTAAAAGTCCATGAGAAAATATTTAAGCTACTCCATTTTATCTATTAAAATATTTTCCCGCATGGCAGCCCTAAACTTCCTTCATCTGTTCCACATTTTTCCTTGGTTATGACATCTGCTGGGGTTTGTCCTTCCTGTTGAAATCATAACCACCTGATTTTTAAATCTTAGAAAGGAAAAAACAAATATATATATTCTTGAATATTGCTTTTTAGATATTACATCACCTATTTCTCTCTGACCTCATTAGTAACTACTCAAGAGTAAAGAGAGTTACAAAATTTTTATTTTGTGATCAAAAATATGGTTTGAATGTTCCAGATGATATATGAAGGGAAATTGTTTTTCACAGGAAGCATGGAAACTTTGAAGTATTGATTCATATGGATTTCCTAAGTTTTATTTCTCTGTGAGTTTCCTGTACAAAACAATTAAGACTATTATAGTACTAGCATTTTTTTTGGCAACTATTAGCCATGAAGATATGTTATGGATTGTTCTGAATTTTGAGCCTATTATTTTCATCTTTGCCCATATGAGGTTTTAGAAAGTTTTATTTTCCAATATATCAATAAATTTTCAAATATGACACTGTAAGTTACTGTTTACAAGTTTTTCAACATTCATTGCTCCTTGTACTTATGGTTAACACTTGTATTCACTTGTAGCATTGTAGGAGATGGGATGGCAGCATTTGGATACAGGGAGGTGGGGGTGGGGTGGGTGGGGGGGGATTACAGAGAGAATAGGAGGGATAAATGTGACAATGTCTCCCTCCCAAGTATTTTCTTTGGAAGGAGATATATGGTAGGGTTGAATTGGAAGGTCAGGTGGTAACAAATTTTCTTTTAACTATTTTCTTTTAACTATTTTCTTTTAACTATTAAAGGAGTTACAGAGCAGTTTTTATTTCCTTTGGCCTTGATACCCTACACCTCCCACTCCCCACCCCCCCCCCCATCTGATTCTCTCAAACATATTTATACAGTATTTAGAATATAATGAAAGTGAAATTTACATATTTATTAGATTATGAAAAGTTGATAACTGTTGAATTTACTCTCACAGAAGGGTGAAAGGGCAAAAGTTGTATATTTATAAAGGTAACATTCTGCCACTGAGCTGTAGCTCATAGAACTGCTAGGATGTAAAACCACATTTTTACAGTTTAGTCATGTGGCAACAAACAGGCAGCTGAAAAAACATTATTTTTTTTGTCAATCTATTGTTCTCTTACAGGTGTATTTCTCTAGCAAACTGTAACCATGGTTTTAGGGAATTTTTGGGTAACAAGAGCATGTAAAGTAGGCATGTCTCTGAGGGAAGTTAAATTTCAAAATTTTGCAAGGTCATTTATTGGGTACAGTATATAGCAAAGATGTTCAACAAAAAGAGAAGAGATTGCGATATAATGCAAAAAAACACATACTTGTAGGTAATCAACATAAACAAACTGGTATCATATGGCGTTATATGACAGTTTTCTAATAACCAGATGTGATCGGTGACATTCAAAGAAAAGTGAGAATGTGTGTAGTACTGCAGATTTAAGATACAAACAAAGATTTTCATTTGCAATTTAAATCCCTGTTTTACGATAACCTTTCTTTCAACTTATCCCGAAAGTTGAAAACTTACCGCTTTGATTCGTCCGAGGTTGTTTCAGCTCCTGTATGATTCAGGCCTACATAAATAAACTTGCAATATTTCTCTTTCATTTTCTTTTCTGTATAGTTGTTCTTGCCAAGGGTGCTCCTCCTGAAGAACAATGCCAGTGTCAGTCGAACCAGTTTGCCTGTCCGGTACAGGTCCCCGGCGAGTGCCTCTGCATCCCGTCCAAATGGAGGTGTGACCAAGACGACGATTGCGGGGATAACACGGACGAAGAAGGATGCGGTAAGCTTTTTTGGAAATTGTCAAACAGGGGTGATAGAAGAAACGTGATGCAGTTCCTAACATCTGGGGACATCTGTATATTTACTGCGTTTCTTTGCTCACCTGTCTGCCCATAACATTAGCACTCTTGCTCGGCGGTGTTATTATACACGAGAGGTATCGTTCAGTGTAGGGAAGTCAGGGGTTTGGAAATTATGATAAAACATGCTGTATTGAGCTTAGATGAAATATTTAAGCATTTATGAAGCCCTATAGTTTGTGGCAAGAGTGCAGAGTACAACAAAGCAAGCATGTTTATGATTGCCCTCACACCTTTTCCCCAAGACCTATACCACCTATGTGTGAGTATATGACAACATCACAGTTTATGTTAGCACCAGTCCTTTCTTGGTGATCTTCCACTAATCTACAAACATGTCCTCTCTGATTTCTGAAACATCACCAGAATTAACCCAACAAGACTTTCCTCCTCCTTTCCCTGTCTCCTAGCAACAACCACACACTCCCTCTACCATGTGTAGAACATGTGGTGCAGGTAGTGTGGGGAGACAGGAAATTTAACCTCACCACCCACAGTACCCGGTCCCTCAAAATCAGGCAATTCACCGGCTAAATGGCAGTGCATATAAATTTCTGTTTGCCACTTAACTACAAAAAAAGGCAGTGGAAATTATCTACCAGTAGACGTTAAGAACCTTAACACATGGCAAGTTGGATAGCAATCATCGATCCATGAACCGGCTTTGTTTCCGTATTTGACATAAAACCCTGTAATATACTGATTTTATCAACAAAAATATTATTGGGCTGCTCGCAAAAGCCTGCACAAAATCATGTGTGTTGATACAGTATTTCAGGAAAATGCCACTGAGAATTTTTAAGTACTGGCATTATTTTTTAGAAAATGACCAGACTTGTAAATTAAATTCCAGGCCTGAGTACATGGCAAAATCACATTTGATATTTCTTAGACAGCTAGGAAATCTTGAACCCCCCATCCCCCACCCCCAAGGTTTATGGTTCACTTGATTTTAAAACGAATTTTTAATGAAGGTTATCTCTTACATACATGTATGTAACAGCACCGCTAGTTGATGGTATAACGTTAACCTTGTTACATACCATCATACAACAAGACTAGTCACATTTCTTTGTTCTCAGACCTTCCCCCTTGTAAAGTCAGTGAGTTTGTCTGCAGCAATGGGAAATGTCTAACCCAGGAATGGGTCTGTGATGGGGACAATGACTGTGGGGACGCCTCAGATGAATTGAGATGCGGTAAGATTGGACTTGAGTTAACATTTATAAAAATGTTAAAATTTATTAAATTTATTGAATTGAAATTTATTGAATTAAAATTTATAAAAACATTAAAATTTATAAAAACATTAAAATTTATAATTTATAATCTATAATTTATAAAAACATTAAATTTATTGAATTAAATTTATAAAACGTTCCCGCAAAACCTTTACCAAGGAAAAGGTCTTGTGTATGTTGAGGAAAATGTCAC
The DNA here is from genome assembly GCA_020650975.1 of Apostichopus californicus. Taxonomy (NCBI): domain Eukaryota; kingdom Metazoa; phylum Echinodermata; class Holothuroidea; order Aspidochirotida; family Stichopodidae; genus Apostichopus; species Apostichopus californicus. Next base: position 31,479 of record JAIPMN010000243.1, on the reverse strand, counting down.
AAGGTCTGTAACTAATTTGAATTGTCTTTCCATGCATTTTCTCTTTCCCATCTCAACACAGTGGCTCAGAATTGTTCGTTAGAGAATGATAAATTTCAGTGTCACAACGGTAACTGCATCCGATCCTCGTGGGCGTGCGATGGGGACGATGACTGCATGGACGGCTCCGATGAAATATGTGGTAAGCTGCTGCTAAGTCCATCGTGCTTATAAGTTTGAGAAGAATGCAAAGGAAAGCAGTTTCCCTGTGCATAAATTGTTTTTAGTGACATGGTAAGGAAGGCATTCTCAAACTTATACTATAAACAAACTATAACATTCTCTCCTGTTGGAAACTCAAAAATCAAGTTTTTGTGCCACATTGTCAGTAATGCATTACTGCCCCCCCCCCTTATCCATTCCCAGCTTCTCTTTCCCTCCACTCGCCTTTCCCTCTCCCTTTCCCATTCCATACCTTCCCCCTGCCATTTGCCTCCCCTTCCACCCCCCCTCCTTGGGCTTGCTGCAAAGTGAAAATATGTTCAACTATGTTTCATGTTTTCCTGTAACAGATGGGACTTGTCGACCTTCTGAGTACGCCTGCCTGGAAGGGGGATGTATCGACAGCGTCTGGAAATGTGACGGGGACAGGGATTGTATGGACGGGTCTGATGAAGTAGATTGTGGTGAGTTGATGAAATGTATGGGGTGCATAATGTGGGGGGAGAAATTGGGATGCGAAGAAGGGGGGGGGACAGGGGGGGAGGGAGAGAAAATGGGAGAGTGGGAAAATGGTGCATTTACTGGAAACATGGTTGGAAAGAGAGAGGTGTGAGGAGGGGGGGGGGACAGGAGGGAGGAGACAAATGGAGAGATTGGGAAATGGTGCAGTTACTGAAAACATGATTGGAAATAGGCAGGTGGGGGAGGGGAGGGGGGAGAAGGATGGGGATTTTGAAAGTTGTATGTATTTCAAGTTGTTCCATAGTCTTAAGATTATGGATCATTTTCCCCTTTTCATATTCTGACAGTTGCACACTAAGGTGTTCGTTTGTTATATCTTTATATTGTGATATTTTTGTTGCATCTTATGCACATGGTATATGAATTATATCTTCTTCTTTTTTTGTCACGACATCAGATTTTGATACACCTGTCTGCCCCCACGAGCAGTTCCTTTGTTCATCTGGGGAATGCATATTCATGCATTACTATTGCGACGGTGAAGAAGATTGCCAGGATGGAAGCGATGAACTCGAATGTCTTGGTAAGTGTCTCACCGCTCGATCCACTCGATTTACTCTTAGCTGGACTCGGCATAGATTCGGAACTGCATAGAGTAAAGACTTGGTGGTCCAGACCAACGGAGTCATCACATTGGGGGGCTGGTGGGGGGTGGGGGGCGGATCAAATATGGAATGATTGAAATGATATTCTTTTGATCAGTCCAGCCATTCCAAAGTTTCATTATCTCTGACTAGTATAAGACTGGTTAGCTGATTTCTTTCACGCTATACAATAGTTGGTATATAATATTCTTATGGTGCCCCTTCCTCCCCGCACCCCCACGAAAAACAAAGGAAAACCAAACATGTTTTATTTAGGTGATAGTTACGACAGTTAAGGATAATAACTACTCCTGACCTTATAGGTCATCTGTATTGCCCCAGATATCCACTACCGGTATGTTATAAATATTAATAGTTAATAACTCCATCGAAATATTTTCCATGAGAATCAAGCACCCTAGGTTGACATCCAACATCATCATATGTCCCCAAATCTGCTAGAAATTCAGATAAATAGTCACCCACGATGAAATTTTAACAAGCATTGTACTGCGCCATTGTAAAAGCAGTTCTGAATTGTCTATGAAAAGTAGAAGTATCACGACCTCCAGGATAGTGATTTTGAAAACTTCTTGCAATTTGTAGCATGCATATTGGGGGGAGAGGGGATGGGGGAGGGGGGACAGATAGTTATGACCTATATGTAGAAAGTAGGCTAGGCAATAGGTACACCCATAATGAAAGTCTGGTAGGACATGTGTTGACCTGAACATTTGTCTTCAAAGTAACCAACTTTTTTTGGCGAATTTACAAATATGCTGTGATCACAATTCGAGAAATTAGCAATTTTGTTTTTCCTTCTCATTGGCAGAGCGATGCCAACCTGATGAAATTTCTTGCACCAGTGACGATACCTGCATCAATGCGATGTGGCATTGCGATGGCGACCAGGATTGTGACGACTTGTCAGATGAATTGGGCTGTGGTAAGATTTCTTCCTTGTCTTAGATTTAAAAGAGGTATACTTTTTTGGGTCTGCTTGCCAAAGGAAAATGAATTCATGTGAGTTAACAGCCTTGCTGTTTTGCAAGTGTCCTTCATATGTTAACCTTCCTACTGTAATGTTAGTTTATATTAATCTTGTACAAACATATGAGAAATATTTTTGAAATTGGAATTGAAAATTGAAAAAAATGAAAAAAAAAAAATTGAAAATTGAAAAAATCATGTGATGGTGGTTGTTTGTATTTGTGTGTATGTGGGTTTGTGATGCCTTGGGTTGTCATCATGATAACTCCAGAAATGGATATGCATTGGTAGAACTTCATACTTGGTATGTGGATCATAGAAAGTGGGCAACTTTATTTGTATGTCAAAAAAAAAATAGAGTGAATCTGTAGGGTTATATAAATTTAGAAAATCTTTAATATTTTTTAGATTTTTATTCATTTTCTTTTATTCTTATCGCTGACAGGTAACATAACATGCATCGGAAATCAGTTCCAGTGTTCGTCCGGTCGTTGTATCACCCAGGCCTGGAAGTGCGATGGCGAGGAAGATTGTGCCGATGGCTCAGATGAAGTTGACTGTGGTAGGTTGTGGTTAGGTTCGATATAAACCAGGGCTAGACTTGTACCGGGAGTACAACAGCATGACTTACGAGTACAAGCAGAATTCCCTTAATATTCCTGCTCCTAGCTTTAGACCACTGCAGTAGTATCATGGCCATGAAAGGCACTTAAAAACGGACAGATTTTATAAATCTGTCCCAAACACACTTCTCGAGTACTTTCGCGGAAATGTTATATAAGTTTTTTTTTTCTTTCATTTTGATGAATTTTACAGAAGAATCTTACTGTGCCAAGGACCAGTTTCAGTGTGCCACCAACAACGACTGTATCGGTGCTCACAAAGTATGTAACAGATGGATCGACTGCCCGGATGGCAGTGATGAATTGCCACACTATAATTGCAGTAAGTAATATCCGATTGAATCAATTCTAGCCGAGCAGTTTTTGGAATTGACATTTTGACTGAGAAGAACAAAGAGGTGTGAGGTGGGGGGGGGGTTGGGTTGATGGAGGCTAGGGTAAGGGTGTAAAGAGGGGTATCTTACCATCCCTAAGCCCTCACGTTCAGAATAACAAGAAAACAACCACAATCGTAACTGTCACAAAAATTTAATACCTACTTCTATCTGGGTAGAACAAAAATAACTATGAAAGTTTAGACAATTTTACAAAAATAAAATTTTTATTCACAGCTGTAATGACAAAATTTGATTTCTCACAAGATATCTCTTCTAATTTCTTCAAGGGGAGTTACACAGCAAACTGTCAATGTCTTCTCCCATGTATTTTTATTCATTTATCTATTTGACAATTAATCTGTTCACACTTCTACTGGTCTCAACCCAGTGTGTTGACTCATTCGACTTTACAGTACGTCTCATCTTCACGAGGATATTTATTTTTTTGTTTATTTCTCAAGACTCAGACGATTTTGAAATATCCAGCTGTGCAGACGACAATGGTAGATGTGAGCAGTCTTGCACCAACCTAGGCCCTGGGGTCAGGTGCAGCTGTCTTCATGGTTATCAACTAGCTCCAAATGGCAAGAATTGTCTGGGTGAGCTTAATTAATTATAGATAAGAGTTAAACCTGCCATCCTTCACCCCCCCCTCTTCCTACATCACCCGGAAGGAGTAAAGGTGGAGATTTCAAGGACAAAAACGAAAGAACCTGGAGACCCTTGCCCGACACCTGAAGATTTTACAACCATCCTTCACATAAAAAACCACAGCCCCAATGTTAATCCGCTTCTCTTTGTGAATTTTGAGATCCCATCATCAGACTAAACATAAATTGTTGTGTCTCGTGGTAAAACTGTTCATTGGCGTCACCAGACAGTTCAATCTTTGGGGGCACAGAGGGGGGGGGGGCACAGCACTTAATTAGTGGGCCACAGTGTTTATTTGTGAATGCTGTCCTGGGGGAGGGGTCTAAGAAATTTGAGAAATTTTTTATTAATTAAGGGTCCTTAGATGCAATCTGGTGCTATATTTTGCAACTTTATGTTCAAGAATTTTTGGGCTTAGTCTGTTCGATATTTATGTTTTTAATTGAGGCAGATAAAGTTTTTGTTTCAGTATTCCTTTTAACACTACAAATCTCATCGGGGGGGAACACTTTTTTTTTGGAGGGCAAGTCCCCCCCCCTCAGGCCACCCTTAAGTGACACCACTGAAACTGTTAGAGCTGGCATGTACTTAAAACTGTCTTTTCCATTCTTGGAAAAATTTGTCTGCATCCTTCTGAAAAATAAATGTAACATTCGATTCATAATTCGATATAACACGGTCAGACTATATGGTGACCGTTACTCCTTGCAAGGGAGTTGTATTTAGAAACATTTTCATGTCCATGTTACATAAAGAACTTTTGTTTCATTTTCAAACCTCATAACAAATTCAATTTTTCATTTTGAGTGGACTATTATACTAACATATTTTTGTTTTTGGGGATTTTCTGAGCTGTTTTGGGAGAGTTTTCTATCCCAAGCATCTCATAAGGTCAAGATGATGGGTTGGGTTTATTTATTTCCTTAATAATAGTTGGTGCTGCTTACATATATCATCAGTAGCATCATCAGAAGTATCATCAATAGCATTTAGTGAACATCAAATCATTACTTATCATGACCATAAACATATTTCTTATATCTCTCTCTCTTTTAAGATCTCGATGAATGCGATGTAGAGGGCAGGTGTAGTCAAACATGTCACAATGTACCCGGTGGTTTCCGGTGTTCGTGCGTGCAGGGATACGAGCTCCGACCAGACGGTATCACCTGTAAGGCTTTGGGTAAGTCGAAAGAACTCAGGTATTTTTTTTTATATTTTTGATACATTAACTGCAATGGTACTAGTTTAAGGCTGTTCAGTGAGTTGAAGATAAGTTAGTATAATGTACTAAACGAATATGTTATATTTAGTTGTGTGCATTGCATTTTTGTCACAGTTTCTGGTAGAAATATGTTATAGCCGTTTAGTCACTTCCGGGAACAGCTTATCTGTTATGGCATAGCATACTTGATATACGACATATGTATAGCAGTGTTGTACATGGGCACCATAGTGTACACAGTCACCATAGTATTTTATATTGACCAAATTCAGATCTTTCAAAACTGCTACAAAAAAATGTTTTCCTTTGAGTTGGAGGGCAACTAAAATTCTGCATTAAGGAAATGTGTTTTAACAAAATTTCCAGTACTCTTTTAAAGCTGTATGGTGATTGACCGAGAGACTGCAATGTTTTCCATCCTCTCCCCCCCCCTCCCCTCTAACAGGTCCAGAGCCGTACCTGCTCTTTGCCAATCGGATCGACATTCTTCGACTCCAGCCAGATCAGCCCGCTTACACCAGGATTCTGGACAATTTGGAGAACGCGATCGCTCTGGACTACCACATTGAACACCAGTTGCTCTTCTGGTCCGATGTGACACTGGATAGTATCATGAGAGGGTATCTCAACGGAACAGAAGTTATGAACGTCATATCTAGTGGCTTGGATAGTCCAGGTTAGTGAAGACTGGGATATTGAGATATGTAGTTTAGTAGGAACAGAAGTTATGAATGTCATATCTAGTGGACTGGATAGTCCAGGTAATAGTGAAGACTGGGATATTGAGATATATAGTTTAGTAGGATCAGAAGTTATGAATGTCATATCTAGTGGATTGGGTAGTCCAGGTAATAGTGAAGACTGGGATATTGAGATATATAGTTTTTAGTGTTTAGTAGAACATGCGGTATAAAGTTAATTTTGACAGTCTAGGTTAGCACAAACTTGGACTCATGCAATAATTTACGCTGGGGTATTGAGTATCAGTGGGTCCAGTATCCAGTATCGCATTGCAAAGTGCTTTGCTAATGCTGCAAAGATGTTTAACAGTCTTTGTACAAAGGGAACATAGAGTACCTTATATGACACAACATTTCAGAAACTTTCAAAACTGCTACACAAACTTTGAACACTAAATTATTCCATGCGTACCTGTATGGGTAATTTACACTGGGGTATTGAGTTGGGGGTATTAGTGGGTCATGTTGTATCTATTTAATAGGACAGTCTGGGGTAGGGCCAAACTTGTACCTGTGCAGATAGTTTACACTCGGGGGTGGGGGGGGGGGACAGTCTGAGGTAGGGCCAAACTTGTACCAGTGCATATAGTTTACCCTGGGGGAGGGACAGTCTGGGGTAGGGCCAAACTTGTACCTGTGCAGATAGTTTACACTGGGGGGGGGGTATTAGGGTAGAGTTTAAGAGGGTCATGCCCTATCTGGTTAATTGGATGTTCCAAGTAAGTCCAAAGAGGTACCTGTGCTGATAATTTTTAATGAGGTATTGAGATGGGGTATAAGTGGGACATTGCGTATCAAAATATCCAAAGTAAGAACCAACATTTATACTACAGGAAAACTTGCTTAAACACACCTTTAAGAAGACCAAAGAATGGTACAATGTCTACATGATGTAAATATTTGCTGCACATTTACTTGAGAATGTTGCACACTTCTCTATCAAGAATGTTGAAATGGAATGGAGCAACCTATCCACCGCATCCATATCCAATATCAGGACTCTTTGTACAAACAAATTCAAACTTGTTGTTCTATTTTCATAATGGAATGCAAGAGCCTCACTTAACAGTCCTAATCATGACCATACCTATAACCAACCCAATTGGCTGTGTAATTGTCCTTCTTCCCCTGGAATGATGAAAATATTTTAAGTGGATCAGAAGGTTCCCTATGCAATTGAAGTATTTGTGTCAAGATTTGTAAACACTTAGGCTTTCTCTGCTGCGGGCAGGTGATCCCTGTTTTATCAATTCCACTGTTAATGTTTGATAATTTATGGCTCTAAATTTTTTGTTTATATTTTTATATAAGACTCAAGTCACAATTAATCACAATTTTTTTTGAAAGATAAAAACTGCATTCGGTGAACTGTAATTTTCTTTGGGAATTGAGCCAGAACAACTGCGTACATTGGGTTGGATTAATGGGTTTGTTTTTAACATGAATCATCCCCGAGGATTTATGACAACTTGAACCTAATCACAATGTGATGTCACAATTTATGGTAGATAAGGGGGTCGCTTACCAATGAATGTAAATATGAGTAGGAAAGGCTTGTAGATCACGTGTTACAAAGTGCAAGACCCGTGGCATGCAGGAAAGGCAATAGTGTGATGGCATTATGTGACTTTGCCTTGTTCAAAGTCTTTATTCTGGGACAGGATCTTTGTTGATGGTTCAATTTATATATATATGATATTGAAGCTGAGGGAGAGGAAAGCAAGGGGGGGTGAGGGGAGTGGAAGGATAGGAGAGGGGAGGGAAGGAAATAGTAGGGGGAAAGTTAGGGTGACAGGTGACCTTTTGGGATGGAGAGGGGCATCAAATAATTGTTTTGTTGATATGTTCTGATGAAGTAGGAATGGGATTGAGCAGAATGGGTATCGCTATCGAAATTCACCACTTTTTCCCTTCCTTCTCCAGACCACTCCCTTCCTTACGGTACCAACTGTCTCTCTCTCTCTCTCTTTATGGTCGTTCATACATTTACTCATTTTCCTGCAATACATGTAATTAATTGCCGTCTTTAATTTGTTTTCATTTTGGTTCAGGTGGCATTGCCGTGGACTGGTTGGGTGATAAGTTATACTGGGCCGACTCTGGCACATCCCGAATCGAAGTAGCCAAGCTTGACGGTCGAGACAGATCCGTGTTAGTCTGGGAGAACTTGGATAAGCCTAGAGCATTGTCTCTATATCCAGCTATTGGGTAAGTAGTCTCCCCCTGCTCCCCTCCTCCACTCCATCCCTCCTCCCCCACTTCATCTTCCTTCCCTTCCTAGACTATCCTAGCCGTTTGGAAAAGCTTGTCATCGTGGATAATTTGCACCCCAAATTTTGTCGTTGTTAGAAACTTCATAACAAATTTTGTTTGCAGGACAATGTTCTGGTCGGACTGGGGCAGTCAGCCGAAGATCGAGTCTTCGGCTATGGACGGGAGTTCCAGGAATGTAATCGCAGATACCAATTTGTTTTGGCCGAACGGTCTGGTGATAGACTACGCCACGGATAAACTCTTCTGGGCCGACGCCAAGCACCATATGATAGAGAGTGCCGAATTGGACGGCAGGGGAAGAAAGATCGTAATCAACCAAGGTATGAATGACACGAAAATGTGACAAAGTAAATAATCGATAGTTCTTCAGAATTTTTGAACGTTTGGTCGTTCTTACTACAATCAATGGTACCGTACATCGCCAATAAAGAATAGCACAAAGATACAAGGCAAAGTTAAGCTTTCAATGGATATACTGGTAGCGGAAAGACAAAGTTACACCAAAGTTACACCAAAGTTACACCAAAGTTACACCAAAGTGTCACATTGTCCGCAGCTGGAATATCCCTATAAAAACTGTGCCAACTATTTTTGGGTTGATGACTAGAATCATACAAATCTAAATGGCAAAAGAAGAAACAATTTATTCAATATTAATTAATTGTTTCAAACTTCTTTGCTTTGTTTTGGACATTATGATCGATCATCTAGCTACATGATATCCTGTATGACAAATCATTGTTTACCTTTGTGTTGTAACCACCCCCCCCCCCTTAATTTTGATCTAAACTATTCCATCTTTTCCATCAGGTCTCCCTCACCCATTCGCCATTACTCTCTTTGAGGATGAAATCTATTGGACAGATTGGCACACAAAAAGTATCAATGCAGCCAATAAGTTCCATGGCAACAATATCACCATCATACAAACTCAGCTTCATTATCCAATGGACATTCACTCTTTCCATCCGATCAGACAACCGTCCGGTAGGTTGAAGCATGTTCAGATTCTTCGAAGGAAGTGTTATGAAATAAGTTATTTATTAGTGCACTTTAGCTTGTTGTGTCATGTTATGCAAAGACCTAAGAAAAATATGCATTGTTAGTTTAAATAGTTAGTAAGATTTTTCATATTTTTATTTGCATATTTTTTATCTATCTATTTATTTATTCATTCATTTGTTTATTTATTTTATACATATTCATACATTCATGCATGTAAATATGTACATATATATGCATATAAAGTGGACACCAGCAAACCATCAAAACATTTATCGGAGATACCGAAACTTATGTGTTAAGTATTGTAGGATTCTTGTTGTGTTAACTGCACCCTTGTCAGGAATGCTTTTGGTAATTGTGTTCACCTCTAACACTGTACTCTGGACTTGAAATTGCTACTAAATTACATATGAACAGCCATGTTACATGACTTTGTTGTGTTAGTATCATTAACAGTAGATGGTTAGGTTTGGAGAATGTCAGTTTACTTTGTGTGGTAGGTTAAAAGCTGTACCGTATATCTCTTACCTAGCATTATTCCTACAATACTTACATACCATATGTAGATAAGCCTAGGCTACTTGGTATGGAAAAAATCTTTAGACTGAAATTGCTACTCCTTCAATGGATACATGTTCTAAAGAGCAGTTGGAAACAGCTTCCAAGATCAAGTGATATGTTTGATAAGGTTGGAACAAGATAAGGCACAAAATAATACATATCTCTGCTTGGTTTTAATATCTTTACAGGAACTAATCGATGCAGACAGAACAAATGCAGTCATCTATGCCTCCCCAATAAGCAGTCGTACAGCTGTGCCTGTCCAACCGGCCTGAGGAAACTTGATGCCTCCACATGTCAAGATGGTAAATGAGTTTTCGTAGTCATGTGCTTGTTTATAAGAGGGGTGGCCAAAAGAGAGCTGTCAGAATATTCTGTTGTGCTTGAGACATCTCTCTTCACTAGTGTCATCATATGTCCAGATTTTCCTGGACATGTCTTCGTTTATTTCTGTCTCACCTCTCAGGGATTGCAGAATTTGCAGATGAAAAATTTAAAAAAAAATTGGATCTATAGATAGTTTTGAAAAAACTAATCAATTTGATAATTTTGTGAATCGTGAAAATGTATTTATTATGTCAACTTTTTTACAAATAAAGAAAAAATAAAGGTCAGACCAAAAATCTCATGAAGGATGACCAAAGCGGTGGCACTTTAACATAAGTTGGGGGTGGGGGGGGGGGTTTGGGGAATTGTCATCATTGTTGTGTCCAGTAGGTATGTCCCCTCCTTTTAAGGACTTGTATTCATCTAGTAGGAACAATGAAAGTAAGAAGTTATGATAATTTTGTAGCGACACCGAGTAACTACAAAGCTAACTACTGATACAACCTAGACTATGCTTTGTTGGTTTTAGTCTTGTCCTCCACCATCACTTTTGATAAGTTTTAAGTGAGAGTGCTGGAACAAACCACCACCTTCTTTCCTCCTCCCCCCCCCCTCCCCTCAGATGTGTCTCTGGGAATTTGATCAAGTGTAGTTGTCCATTTCTCTGACATATCAAGAGATAGAATGAATCATTGATCTGAGGATAAAATAAAAAATGTCCGCCTTCTTCCTCCTTAACAGACATCGACAGCTTCTTGGTATTTACGAGGGAGAGCGACATCCGCCGTGTGTCATTCGACACAAACAACTATTTGGACGTGGTCATCCCGTTGGAGAGAGTCAAGGTAGCCATCGGTCTCGACTGGGATGATAGAGAAGGCGGATATATTTACTGGTCGGACGCCGCATTCGACACGATCTCTCGAGCAAAGTGGGATGGATCCCTGCAAGAGGTGAGATAAAAAACAGTGGGGGAGGTTGAAGATGTGATGAAGCAAGTGATGAAGAATGGTTGAAAGGAGGATGGTGGGGGGAGGGGAGGAGGGGGGGCAAGGGGGAAAGAGGTTTTTAGGAAGGTTGGGAAGGTTTATAAATGGAATGAAGTGCATATGATGTAAATATAGCAGCAATATTAATCAATGTGTGTATCGAAAATACAGTACATTTTAAAGTTACATTTTTGCACTGAATTTGACACCACATAGCAGTGTTGTTCCAAGCGATGACTTGAGTCACTAGATTAACTAACTTAAGAGATTACATTAAATTTTGTCAAGTGGCATTTCAGGGTGTAATTTTTAACAATTACCCTTAAAATTTTAAAATTGGAATTTGTATGGGTGAAGGGTGACGTCCCAGACTGATGAATACTTTATCAACCCCTGTTGTGATAATGTCTGTCATTCTTAATTGCACAAGAAAAGTCTTGTCAATTTGTTGCCTCCTGAGTAGTCTGCATGAATGTTTTTGTCATCATTTTTTTTCTTTCATCGTTTAACAGATCTTGATAGCTGATAATCTTAAAAGCGCCGATGGACTGGCCCTCGACTGGGTCAACGATAAATTGTACTGGACAGAGGCGGACTTGAACCGAATCGAAGTAGCAAACCTCGATGGGAGCATGAGATCGCTTCTCATCTGGGATGACATCGATAAACCGAGAGACATCATCGTTAATCCTCTCGCCAAGTGAGTGTGATTTGATTCCCCCTCTATCCTAAAATCTGTTTATCAGTTTATTCGTTGAAAATAGTTCAATGTCGTTTGGTACCATAGCTATAGTTTCTGTCAACGACTGGTTGCTTTTTGGAAAGCAAAATGTATTTTAATAGCTGCTTCAAGGACTCAAAAATGAACTAGCATTGCTGTTGTAGAGTCAGACACCCACAGTGATGTTAGAGTGGCGTAATGATGAGCCTGGGGGTCCCCGGCTCCTGGCCCAAAGGGGCCCCCTATCAGGTGGTCCAAGCAAGCGCGTCCGCAGAAATGTTGACAGGGGGGTATCAGTAGGTCATGTAAGTGTAACACAGCTTTGATACTATCTAAGCGGAGCGCCACCATCGGTTGGCGCAGAGCGTACCACAATTTGTTTTTGCCAAGAAATATTCCTAGATCATCGGAAAAGACACTTCCCGGGGCGTTTCAAGTTGCATTTACACATTGTTTATTTCGAGATCTCATGTCTTAGGATTTTGTCTTTCAATAGTTTCAGTAATGCATCAGTATAGCGAGGGACCCCCTTTTGGTCAGGGCCCCCGGCTCAGCACGGTCTGAACCCATAGGAGTTACGCTACTGATGTTAGTCAGATAATTCTTATTTTTTAACAATGTCAAGTCTAGGATTATGTCAGGCGCAAGAAAAAGAAACCTACTTATCAAGAATGTGATTTCAGAATAAAAAATAACCATTTGAAAATGCACTCCGATCATCCAATTCCTTGATTTTCTTTGCTTATTTCCTTTGAAACATTTATCAGTGGAGATGTATCTGTCCGATCTTTATTTGTTTACTAAAGTTTACGCTATGCCCTCTTTTGCTACAGGTAATTCAGTAAAAAAAAGAAAAAATATTACTATACCTAAAAAAAACTTTTCTCCATCACGAGTGCTTCTATTCACCGTCAATTATTTTGTCGTTGAATTTTGACTGCAGGGTGATGTATTGGACAGACTGGGGGCAGCATCCCAAAATAGAAAAAGCTGGAATGGACGGAAGTGAGCGGGTGGCCATCATAACCCAGAACCTGGAATGGCCCAACGGATTGGCTATCGACTATGACTTACAGCGACTCTATTGGACGGACGGTAGATTAGGGGTCATTAATTATTCACAACTCGATGGAACTCGAATAAGAGTGAGTAGTGATGTTAAGCAATTTCTTCATCAATTTTGGTATTAATCTGGTGTTTATTTCAAGCAATTATAAAGAGTAAGTTAGGAGTTAAAATTGAGAAGAGGGAATAAACGTAATGGCAAATTAAGAAAGTGATGTCAGAATTAGTAAGTAAAAACAATTTTGCAAAAAGACATCAAATCAGCAAAGCTTAACACAATAGAAAGATTATAATTAAGGCTCTAACTCTCCAAATTTCTTCAATTGAGCAGCCCTGTATATCAATGAGTGTTTTTTTTTTATATATTTTTTTTTAAGAAAAGGTTTTCTAAAACTAGGTGTTATTGCAGGATTTCTTAAAGTGAACATTAAATTATTGCACAGAGCAGTTATCTGGAGGGGGGGGGGGTGGGGTGGCCACTACAGTTCCTTAAGAAATGCTCACAAATGCTTCTTTTTAAAAATGCTTCACACTGACTCCATCAATTTTATATTTAAGTTTAATATGTATCTGTCACTCTCACACACAAAAATAAAAAAAATAAAATTTGTACTTTGGAAATGCTTGACGAGTCACTGTTTGTGTTATCTACCATACCCTTGCAGTTTGTTGATGATGTTAAAGTTAGGAACTTGTCAACCTTCACAGCTGAATTTTTTTAATTGCAAAGTAATTATTTCATGCGAAAAGGAGACAAACATCATTATCTCTTGCAATAAGCACTGGCAAATGAAGAATTCATAACAACAGTTTTAGCATAAATATTTCATTTCATTCTAATATTTATCTCAACTTTCACCCTCGGTCAGACTCTAATAAGTGGTTTGAGCCACCCTTTCGGACTGACCGTGGATGATACTTACGCCTACTGGACGGACTGGAACAATTTCAACATCAAACGGGTCAACAAGAAGACCGGCCGTGGACCTGAGGTCATCGTCGACGGGCTGGAGAGGTTGATGGACGTCAAGATATTCAGCAGAGACAGACCAGCAGGTGATTATTAGAGAAAGATGAGAGTAATTGGTCATCTTGTGATGGATTGTAAGAATAAATCAAGAGAGAGAAAAAACTGAGAGGAAAACATGAAATATGGGAAGAGAAGTGAACTTCTGAATCTGTAACAAGTACAAAGCAGACACCTGAACGACCGATGGTGTGGCACAGCGACTGTATCTTGGGTAACGACCGGTGTCTAATTATTGTTTTCCTGTGAACTGGTTCATGTTTGTTGAAACTAGTCCCATTTAGTGTCCCTGGCTGAGACCTGGAAATGCGACTGTAAGCTTGCAAATTCTTTATTCAGTCTTGGTCTTTTAGGCACACACAAACCTGGCAGACTGTCTATGATTTTCCATGTTACGAGTCGAACGTCGTGCGGTGGCTGACAGGAAGGTTTTTTGGTTACTTGGCACATGAGGGGAGTACTTAGAGTATAGCGATTGCCACAGTACTCATGTCCTTCAAAAGACTTGGAACTCAGATAAGAAAATTGGGTAGAACACTGCCGTTTTCAAGTTCGTCACACTCTGTAAAAACTCTTTTCTGTGAATAATTCTTTGTTTCAATTAAAAGACATGATACATTTAATATATTAGGATCCATTTGAAACTTGCAATTGCAAAGTTCTTGTGGAAAGTTGGTCAATAGAGCTTTAATAGTTGTGTTTTTTTCTCCTTTTCTTCTTCTTCGACTACAGCTGTCTCTCCTTGTGGTAGCAACAATGGCGGATGCAGCCATCTGTGTTTGCTGTCTCCATCTTCTCGCACAGGATACACCTGTGCTTGCCCGACTGGAGTCGTCCTCGGTGACGATGAGAGGACCTGTCACAATGGTAAGATGTTCCTCAAGTGCTCTCTTCTGCACCACTATCTAAAAGGAATGCTTCCTACCTAACACCTCCCCCTCCCTCCCCCACCCTTTGTCCCCTATACCCAACCATTGGCTACCATTGACAATATTTTCTCTGAGATCTGAGATATAAATTTGAAACCCAGGTTGGCCAAAGTAAGGCAGTTGGTTCACTTGGACACAGTTTACGCTTTTTTCCGTTTTGAAAAATAATCAGAATTCTGAATGCTAGATCCAGCATGATCTGATACTGTTTGTTAAAGTTTTCTTCTTATGAGAAGTGTAAGCTACACCTAACATCAAATATTACTTTCTTCTCTAACAATTTGCCTGTTTTTATAAATTGACATTTGCATAGCATCGTATATATAAGCAACAAAGATGGCGGAAAAAAGAGAAGGGAAATATTTTTTAATCGGATGAGTTTATCCCGACAAAGACTAACGCTTTAAATCTCCTCCTACAGGAATGGATAACTTCTTGATCTACTCACGGCGCACTCAATTCCACATGATTTCACTGGACATGCCGTACATTTCCGACGTCTGGGTTCCCATCAAGGAGTTAGAGAATGCCGTAGCTTTGGACGTAGACATCCTAAACGGTAAGTTACTCGATTCAGGTTTTTAGTTTCAGGGGAAGCCTACTGAATTGCTTTCCATAGAGCAAACAAAAACATGAAAACAGACCTATTCTTTAGCTTTGGAGTGGGTCGCTAACAATTCACATGAAAAAAAAAACTTCACAACAAGATCTCAGACATAGGAAGAGTTTTTGCCAGGTAGCATACTTTTTCATTACATGGCACATAACAAATGAACTGAGAATTAATTATTAATTAATTATTAATTAATTAAATAATTAATGCTGTAATGAAAGGAAAATATTTTGAAGTACTTAGGTTTTGAAAAAGTTTGTCTTTTTAATTAAACTGAAATTATTTTATATGTTACATTTGAAACTTTGCTTGAGGTATCTTCAGTTCATTTTCAGTCAAATGACTCTTCAAAGGTGTGAAATATGGTGGGAAAATGCCCCCTCCACCCCCAAAAAAAACAATATTCTAGGTCTCACTGTTCAGTTCACCAGAATTCTTTCGATAGTCATTCTGATATTTGAATGACATGTTAGCATTCTTAGTGACTTTACAGGTGTTACATTTCACTAAACTTGTATAATATCTTTCTGATATTTTTAAGACATAAACCCTATTTTCTCAAAAAACTGTTTTTCTTATTTTTTTTTTTTGCAATCAGAGAGGGTATTTTGGTCGGATATAGCAAACCGTAGGATCTCCTCGGCTAACCTCGACGGGTCCGACCTCCGAGTGGTCATCGATGTGAATATTAAAACCACAGACGGCATTGCAGTCGACCAGGTGTCTCGTAAATTGTACTGGACCGACGCGGATAAGAACCGATTGGAAGTCGCAGAATTGAACGGAGACAGTAGACTCGTCCTCTTCGATAAAAAGATCGATAAACCCAGAGCGATATATCTATATCCAGAAGAAGGGTAGGTCTATTTTCGATTGCGTTCTTCTTTCTCGGTTTGCCAGGGGGGGAGGAGAAGGGGGGGGTAATGAGGAAAGTTACATTCATCTGATAGATTGGACATGGGTGACCATTTATTTGACTCTCTAGCATATTTGGGAGAAATACCGATGAATTGTTTCCACAAAAGTCATCAGTTTATGAGTGTTTGTCGACTGTGTTGCAATGAACTATCATTTAAAAAAAAAAAAATTTTGAATCCCAGATTAATTTACTGGTCCGACTGGGGCACAGAGGGGCGCATCGAGAGGGCCTGGATGGATGGACAACACAGAGAGGTCATAATCGAAGACTTGGGATGGCCTAACGGCTTGGTGATCGACAAGGAAGAGATGCAGCTCTACTGGATCGATGCAAAGAGAGAGGTACGATCATAACCTGCAAAAGTGGTCTAAGATAAAGCCATAGATGAGGGCGCTATCCAAATGGAAACGGTTGCCTTTTGTCTTTCTTAACCTACGATAAGTGTCAGTGGTTGATATTGTGTTTAATCTCCTTTTGTCAAGGCGTTTGGCTGATCTGGAAGATTGCTTGTTTGTTCATTGATTTCCTCATTGAGGGGCAAGTGTAGAGGGAACGTGTGAGATGTGCATGAAGCATCATGTGGGAGGGGGTGAACCAGAAACTTATTTCTTCTTATTTTTATTTGGTGTTGAAGGTCTGGATGGGCCATGTGGACAATCATATAATTGGGTCCCCCTTGTTTTTCTTTATATTAATGAAATTTTGAAATTAATGAAATTGAATTGAAAATTGAAATTGAAATTGAAAATTGAAATTGAAAATTGAAAATTGAAAATTGAAATTGAAAATTGAAATTGAAAATTGAAATGAAATTAATGAAATTTTCTTTATATTAATGAAATTAAGGGGGGATTGGTTTTAACCCACATTTCACCCTAGCCCACTATTTGCCTCCGATCCATGGCCCTGTAGCTACCCGTATGCTCCCTTGGGGGGGGGGGAATGAAGAGTACCAATATAGTAGCTTTGATTTTACTTGATCAGGTAGTTTGTTATTTTGAAAAACTTCAGACTTTTTCTTTTCCACCCAAACTATGCAGCAATTGGAATGCAGTAATTTAGATGGGGGGAACATCAGAGTGTTGGTGCAGGAGCACGACATGCACCCTTATGCGATCCACCTTCACGGAGATTTTGTATATTGGACCGACTGGCACTATCAGGCGATAAAACGAGCCCGGAAGACGGACGGTAGCAACATGCAGACAGTCATCGGTAACGTCACTGAACTGATGGACATGAAGGCCATCTCACGACTAGATGACAGTAAGTGGCGAAAAACACCTCGCTCCGATAATTACAAGATTTAAAACTTTGTATAAGCGTGATGGCCAATTGGCTAAGGCGTCGGACTCGTGATCCAAGGATTGCTGGTTCGATTCCTGCCTAGTTCATTACGTTATGTCCTTGGGCAAGATGCTTTATCTCAATTGCCTCTCTCCAACCAGGGGTTAAATGGGTACCTGTGAGGTAACTTGTCATTGGGCGCAGTATATAACTGCTGCCGACTGGAGGGATTGTCTCTGGGACAGATTATCATTGACCAGGGGTAATATAATGTTAGTAAAGTTCTTTGAGACCTATCGCTGGTATAAAGCGCTATATAAAAAAGGAAATATTATATGATTAATATTATAATAAAGTAGCATCAATCTCTTTTGTGTTCACCCTGCTCATTAACCTGTCTGTATTCTGTGTGTGTATTTGTCCCTTCTGTTACTGTTACTTGTCATTCAGCCTCTGAAGAAGATCCTGCTAGGATCGAAACGTCAGGCAGGCCCTCTGACTTTCACACAATATCTTGCATAGGCTCTTTAGTGGATAAGCAGTTTGCTAACAGTTTTGGTTTATTTCAATAATGTAACTATGATCTGGTGTAAACTGCCTAAGATCTCTGTAATGTCTGTGGTAGTACTAAACAGAGAAACCGTATCCAGCAGGCAAGAACGAGAACAATTTTACAGTTATCTTTTACGGACAAAGGAACACTGAATATCATAGTTTATTGTATCATGGAAAATGTCGGAAGAAAAATTGTGAAATTTGTTTGACCTAATTCTCACTCAATCTATTCTGTGTTCCTCCATTTGCTGTTTTTCATCAGTTATGGCTAATCCTTGTTCCACCAATAACGGAGGGTGTTCCCACCTCTGCCTCATAACCCCGGTGGGGTTCTCTTGTGCTTGCCCGACCGGTATCAACCTACAGGCCGATGGCAAAACCTGCGACGATGGTGAGGAAAACATTTGAAAAACTTCTGTCTGTTAAGTTTACTTAATTGAATAATGACAGCTAAAAGACATGACTACATAAGACATTGATACAGTTTTGTCCAGTTTGGCACTCCATGGTATCATGCAATTTATCAAACCATAAAGTTTAATTGTAACCTTTGACCTGTGATGCTTGCTAGACTGGCAGTAAGACCACAGCGTTAATGATTTGGAAGTGTCATGATTGCATCATTTTCTATGCATGTGTTCTGTTACTTCCAAAAATGGCGACATTTATAGCAACTCATTATCTTCCCCCCTCCTTTTTCTTTTCGCGGACAGTTCCGTCAGACTTCCTCTTGTTCTCCAGTCGCACCTACATCAGACGGATATCGTTCGACACGGAGGACCAGAACGACGTCATCTTGCCCATCAAGGACTTTGCAAACATCATCGCTTTGGATTACGACAGCGTCGGCCGAAAGATTTACTTTTCAGACGTGAACCAGGATGTGATCATGTTAGTCGCTTTTTTCGATTTTGTAATAGATACCCTGGATGATATATCCGGGCACTATTGCTTTGAAAGTTTTAGTCCAACCTTGATGTATGGTCTTGTTGTTATCTGTAGAATAGATGCATAGGCAGATATAGGGAGGGTGACTGGTCTCCACCGCTATATTAATATAAATATTTCACTGTGATATAAGGTATAATATAACTACGGTTTGGTTACTTATCGGTATTCTTTCCCTGATGAAAAACATGCATCAAAATTTAACAAATACATATCAAGGGGGATATTATTTTCTGACTTTGCTTTAGGAGAGCGAATTATGATGGCACAGAGGTTGAGACTGTCGTCAGGGACCGTCTCAAAGTAGTGGACGGCTTAGCCGTGGACTGGATCGCCGGAAATCTCTTCTGGACCAACGCAGGGAAAGACAAGATCGAGGTCGCTAGACTGAACGGATCCTCCCGCAAAGTCATCGTGGACAAGGCTCTTGACGAACCGAGGGCCATCGCCCTGTGTCCTAATAAAGGGTGAGGCACTGTCGTGGTTTTCAAAATTATTTTAACATTTCGTTGTAGAAATTGGCTTCACAGGGAGTGTAGACCTTGTTTGCTCCAGAGCTGTATTTTTAAGTTTGACAAAATGTGTTCATAAGCCACAGTGTACCAACGCATCTGCAATCAAGCCTGTTTCTGTATGTGTAAAGCGTGTCTTAATATGTCATTTTTTCTAATTATAACTGCATTCTAGTGGAACTCTATCCATCAAAATGTATCCAACATCCTCCATGTTATCATTTTGCTTTTGATTTTGTAAAATATTTGAGGTTCTCTTTTGACCGAGAGCTTCACTAGTGTGACATGCATGAAAAAGAAATTATCGAATCAGTATTTTTCAAAAGAAATTTGTAACCTTATTTTGTTTTCGTTATAGATACCTTTTCTGGACAGACTGGGGTATATCACCAAAGATAGAGCGGTCATATTTGGACGGCAGTGGCCGTAGCACTCTGATCAGTAACGTCCACTGGCCCAACGGCTTGACCATTGATTATGAGGAGGAGCGACTGTACTGGACGGATGCAAACACTGGAAGAATCGAGTCGGCAAACTTCAACGGTGAAGAGAGGAGATTAGTTCTGGGACACTTAAATTCTACATTTGGCATAACCATGGTAAGATTATCAGGACAGAATAGAGTAGGCTGAGGGGTGGTGGGTGAGAGTGGGAGGGGAGGTGGGGATTAGTTAGATTAGAGGAGATAAGTTCTGGGACACTTAAATTCTACGTTTGGCATAACGGTGGTAAGAGTATTGGGACAGGTTAGGGTAGGGCTGAGGGGTGGTGGGTGAGAGGGGAAAAGGGGAGGTGGGGATTAGTTAGATAAGAGGAGATTAGTTCTGTAATGTTTGCAATTTTTCTCAGTCGTATTTAAATGCCCTGTACCTGCAGGTGCATAGGTTTACTTGAAAACAAAAGATCTTTCTTTCGCATCAGAATAATGACTTCAAAATGTTCTGTTGTCGTTTTTCTCTTAGTTTCAAAATCAGCTTTATTGGACAGACAGAGTGACTTACATGATTGAGACGGTAACGAAAGATTCCGGGAGCGGTCGTAGGACCGTCCTACAAAACGTTGACAATCTAATGGACATAAAGATGGTTACCTCATCGAGACAAACCGGTGAGTAGTCTTGCAACTGTACTGTGTTAGGAGGTATCTTGCACTAGCCGTGGATAAGATGACCATCAGTGATGTGGTGGGGTGGGTCCATCTGTCATACCTCCATAGCCCCCCTCCAAACAGTGGTGCACACATATAAGATTGGCTGACCTGAGTTCAAAGTCTTCATCCTCCCTGCCTCAACTCACCCCTCCACCAACTTCCATCTCGCCCCTCCACCAACTCCCATCTTGCCCCTCCCCCCCCCCCACCTTGCTCCCCTACAAAACTTTGATCATACACCTCAAAAATACTTTCTTTGTACCCCAACGTGTGTAATTGGCTAACCGATCCGGTTATCCATATCATGTGAAGATAACACAATCGTCATCCCAGATTTCTATGTACATATTAGGGTTAGGTTTATGTTCATCTGTTATGGAAAATGTTGTAGGCCTAGGTTTAGTATTGATACAGGGTTTGGAACAGACAAAAAATTCTCTCTCAAAATATGGAACGTCTGTTGTTACTCTCAACCAAATTTACACTTAAAATGCCTTTTTCTGACAAACATCTTCACATTCTAATCATATCCAGTTCCTCTCAGAAACAGAGGATTATCACTTAATCCCTTCTTTTCCTCTCAACAAATAGGTCAAAACCCTTGTGCCGATGGAAATGGAGGGTGCACCCACCTTTGCCTTGCCCGACCACGTGGTCACATCTGCGCTTGCCCGGACGTCCCCAACGCCAGACTGTGCTCTTCAAGTGAGTCGGAATATTCATGAAAATATTTTCGTAGAAAACTGTGATTACCTCAAAGCGTTCGTTTTGTTCTTTTTGCTTGCTTAATGCACTGCTTGTGAAAACAAAATTGTGTGAAACATTGTTTTTTGCTTTACAAAACATCCTCAACATTCTTTATTTGGTTCGGTTCCGTGCAAAGAATTTATTTTTTGTATTCACTTTGCATATTGTCTGGTTGATCTCATAAGGACACTAACAAGAACTTAAAGAGTTTTTGTCAAAATGTTATCGGACTAAATTTGATTAATATATTTCCTAAAATAGCAAACTCTCTCCTTTGGAATTTTTATCCTTTAAATGAGTCCAAGACAACGATGAGTATTAAAGCAGACAAAACTTATGTCTCAGTGAAGGAATGTTCTTTAAGGACGGCTGTAAAAAAACACCTCTTGAATTTTTGAAGATGTACGACGGTCGATCTGATATTTTTTTAATATATTTTTTGGGGGATACTCAGGATCGGTGATATTTAACTTTTCAATTTATTTTGCAGTACCCGGAGCTCCCGACCTGACACCACCAACGACCAGCCACCCGCCTCTACTGGAGACGAGTACAGCTACGACTCAGACAACGGACAGACGCGCACCGAATCAACATCCCAACCTGATCCCGAACAACGTACCTCCCGGCAACACTGGTATCAACAATCAGATACCGGTGATAAACGGCGCCACCAGTAAAGTTAGGTGAGACGAATACCACCGTACCCGATAACATTCATGTCAGAAATGATTGATTCATCCACCTGTCTGTCTGTCTGTCTGTCTGTCTGTCTGTCTGTCTGTCTGTCTGTCCGTCCACCAGTCCTTCTATTCATATCTTCATCTATTCCTGAGTCCACTGTTTGGAATCATGTTCCAGTTGATAAACAAACTTCTTTGCTCATTTAAAAGATGAGACATCATATATTAAGTTGACTTTTGATCTATCAGTAAATCCATTTATAAACTCATCTGCAGCATTCTAATCCAGATATCGAAAAAGAAAAAGATAAATTCGATAATTTAAAATGACTATTAATAAGATAGGAAAAGTGCTCTCAGGAAGATAGTAAACGAAATATTTGAAAATTAGGCTCCAATCATGGAGTTAGACGTTCTACAAGTTCTAACTCCATGCTCCAATGTAGCTGCTGACCGTTATTAATCTCTGTAGCCTAAATTCAGACAAAATGGATTTAATTTTTATAAACGTCAGAGTCTGATGTTTATATATATCAAACCATGTTTGTTTTGGATATACCTGGTACTTTCGGTATATTCGTTTATGACAGATTTCAATACCATTGGTATGGTTATGAATGAAATACCAGGTATACCTGGTATAACGATACACCCACGCACCCTACGTCAGACCCCTGCGACAGTTCCTCACCTTTTTGTTGTTGTTTTGTCTTTGATATTTATAGCTGTAGTCCAGAATCGGAGTCCAAGGGTCTCTGCACCAGGGATGGGCGCATGAACCAGGGCGGTTCCTTGCACCCTAATGCAGGTATTCTGGCTCTACTGGTTGCGTGCCTTCTGAGTATCTTCACCATCTTTTTGCTGGTTCTGATTGTCTTCATCTGGAGACGCCAGAGGTAAGTTATCATACTCAGTCATCAAGTACAGCAAAAAATAAAAATAAACAAATAAAATAAACAAATAAAAAAAATATATATATATATATATATAAATAAATAAATAAAACAAAAGTAAAAAATAAAAATAAAAGAAGCAAAAAAAATTAAATAAATAAATAAGGATGTAATTGCAAGTCTTGTCCAGAACTGACTTGAGCAATTAACCTGAATTGAGGATTTCTTGAAAGAAAGAAATATTATTGGTTTCTTCAATTAAGTTTGTTTATAATTTGAGTTTATTTACTTTAAGTAACTTCAAACCACTTTCTCTTTAAGATGATGTTTTGAAAAAAAAAATATTGAATTTTGAAAGATGGTGACAATGTTTCTATGGTAATGATCATATGTGACTCATGGTCTGTTTTGGTAATTTTATGTCGTCATGACAACTAAAGCAAAAAAAGATGCAGTTGGTCCCTCATAAATCAAAAGAGGGTTGTCAGTGGTGTCAGGGGGAACTGATTTTAGGCACCAGGGACAACTATGTCATTAAGTGTCGTTTCAAGTCTTTGTGCATATCATGGTACTTTTATATTTATATGAAAATTTTTTCTAAAAATGAGAACACATTTATTTCTTTATCTTATATTTCCCTGGGTACATTAACTCTCATCAGGTAGTGAGAAATATGACCTTTCTTTTTTTTAATGTTGTTGTTTTATCGCAACAATCATACTCATATGAAAGAATATGAAAAGACATGGCAAATTTGATAATTCCAAAGACAATTAACTCCACAAAAGAGTCTTGTTTAGACTTTACATGAATGGAAAAAAAAAAGAAGAAGTTGTTTGCAGACTTTTCAAAACTGACTTTTGTTTATCATGCTTCTTGTCTGCTCCCAGGAGGCCGAGAGGTTGCGGGTATTCGCAGTCAAGTGCCAGTTATTTCGCCGATGTGAGATTTAACGCAATCAGCAACGAGATTGCCCCCAACGCCCATCCAGACGACAGGAGTATCACCTACTGCCCGAAACAGGTACGATAGAGATATCATACAGGGCAGATTATTAAGGATTTTATCCGGTTATCCCTCGGAGACTACCAGAGCCTTCTTTTAGTGGCCCGATGGGCAGATGTGGTTTTTTCTGAATAAGATATGTGGCAAAATAACAAAGAATGACCAATATGTACGCTGTAGAAGAGAGATGAGTAGGTTTGGTGAATGGAACAGCAACATGTACACTGTAGGAGAGATGTGTAGGTTTGGTGAATAGAACACCAGTTTTGGGCCAGTGAAACATCCTTGGTGGATCATAGGCGAACCACTATATTATGTATTATACATTATATATTGTATATTATATATTATATACTATATACTATGTATTATATTATATATTATATTATATTTTACTTGGGTATCTTCAAAGTAATAGACGGTGATACCACTGTTTCATCGGTATTAAGTTAACAACTGAATTTGATGAAACAATTAACTAGTCGTCCATAGGACATGCTCCAGAGTCAATTTTGGTCGCCTTGACAAAAATTTGGTCTTCTCGGACGGCTGTTAAAATTTTGCCATGCAGTACCGCGGTGCAACATTATCTTTTGCAACAGGGTGAGGGAAGTTTAGAAAGGGTTTTGAGGGGAGGAGGGGGGGGGTGGTGATTTTGAACCTACCATGAAAAGAAGAGTCTTTGTCCATGATTTTATTTTGTTGGAGGTAGGGTGAAAGAGATCTAACAGGGTAGGTCATGCGGCAGAGGGCATAGGAAGGCATAATAGGATATGGGAGGGAAATCAGGAGAAATAGCAGTGTTGCATTTTGGGAAGCCAAAAGTTTTCAAAATCTTTCCTATTTACAATTCCTTTTGTTTTTGCAGGACAACGCCTTCTTGGCGGCAAACAGCACGGGGAAAGTCAGCAATGCCGAGCTGGCTCGAATGCTGACGGACAGTAACGGTGGAGGGGCGTGCGGTCCGGACCCATATATGTCCAAGTACATCCCAACCGAGAAGTGTAATAACGGTGACCACGAGTACGATGCGGTCTTGGAATTCTGGGAAGACGAAAAATTCAAACCGACCAGGGTGTGAATAAATAGTGTAACAGAGAGAAAAGAGACGAACTTGAAAATAAGTTTTGAGATTTCGAAACGTGGCCATTTCGGGTCGACGATGGAAATTGTTCCATAGTGCCACAATTTGATAATCTGTCGACATACCGCGTGTCGTCACGGTAATCGCTGATCGATTGCTGAACTGTTTACGAAGTAACAAGTACACTATCGTCTTCGATGACCTTGGCTACCTATGGCATATTGTAATGATGGGAACCTGGTAACAACTACTCGAAAATTGTGATCGTTATCATAGGAAGGCGTTGTCAAGGAAACGGTTATAAATGCGTTAGAAATCGTGGAAATTCTAGACTGTAGGCTGTAAGCTTTTGGCTTGGCATCTGTTATTACACACTAAAATGTAGTGACACAGACAGAGAGGTTCAAAGTATATCAATTGTGCCTTAAAAACTTTTCTCAAGGAGAGAGCTTTGATTTTGACAGCTGGCCAAAGAGGAGAAGAAAAAAAACAGCACTGATAGGCTGCTAGCCTAACGCAGACATGTCCAATTGTCATGTGCTTCTTTCAGTGGGTAGCCGTATGGCCGAGACAAGTTCTGTATAAAGTCCACCGTTACAGTGAATATTTTAATTTTGGAGTGCGATCAGGATCTTCATTCCTCGATTCTTGAGTTTTTCTCTGTGACTCGTGCTCTTGTGACAATATTTCACTTCCTTGTCAAACATATTTCCAAAAAGAGGGGGGATAGTCTGATGCGGGGATGTCAACATTTATGACAATTGTGGACGCAAAACAAGTTAACTCCACAGCTGATTCTTAAATATGATGTCGCCATTCGTAACCTTAACCCCTGTGTGTTCCTCAGAAATTGATTTTAGGTCAAATCTTCCTCAGAAATTTATGGCTTTTTTTGGGGTCAGAACTAATTGTCAAACTACCAAGAAAAGCCTTATAAATAATTTTTGGAATATGGATTCAATATTTTCCTACTTGTTCTCAACAACATCATAATGTTGAAATAGATTTGTTTTGTGACCAACAACTCGCTGAGGACTTCAAACCGTCTTCCGAAAAACTATTCCATCCCTCATCTGCATTGTTTGTGACGAGAGAACATTTCGGCATTTTCGACATTTATTTTACGGGGAAATACGCAGTCTCTGACTCGTTATTTTGGACTCGAAATGAAACTTTTGCTTACTCAGTACTGTTGCAGAAGTATTGTCAACCTCTGTAAAAAGAAGAAGAAGAAAAACAGGAGAGGTTTCTGACGTTCGTTACTTTTAAGGAGTGGTGAGAAGAGGAGATGGAAATGTTTTATAAGCTCAGTATTAACTTTTACTTCTCAGCTGTATGTATCGACAACTCATACTTTGTTAGTTCGTTCTAACATTTTTTTTGTACGATTTTAAGAAAAAATCCCATCATAATTCTCTTCTCTCTTTTTTTTCGATAATTTTTTGACGATTCGGCGTAAGTGATCTCTGTATATATTTAAAATAAGACGACTCTTGTATATGAAACAGTTCTATTTTTGGAAAAATGAAAAAATAATATGTATATTGATATCTGCAGAACTCCCACGAGGAAATATATTCTAATATTTATTTTAACTTTTTTGGTTCCTTCTGTCACGGGAGCGGTTCCGGGAGGGGGTCTTGAAATGTATAAAATCTGTTAATCAATTAATCACTCTAATGAACATTAAAAAAACAAACAATTGATAGATATGAAATTTATCTGTCATGCTTAGGATTTAATTCTCTCTTGTAATTTGTGTGAGGTATTTGTTTGATATCAAACTATTGTCAGATTACAAAAAGTTTCAATTTTAAAAACAAGCTACTGGTCTTATACAGTACATTGGAAATCTTTGGAGAAATTTTCACAGCAAGAGTCATTCAGACTTATTGAGGGCTTGTAACTTAACTTAATTTGGTAATATATATATATTAAATTTTAGTTCATAAACAATAATTGAAAAACCATTTCGAGATAACAGATAAGTTGCATTGATCGCTTAATTTTTATCTGTATTTGTTTTGATATTTACAGTTATATCATATAAAATTGGATCAATGGGGATGACAGGTGGGGGGGGGGGGAAGGGAGGGAAGTCAGAGGAGGTAGTGTTGGAGCAAGAAGGTGCCGAAATATTAAAGGTGCAAGATTTTTTATGAAAAACAGATTTTTGTTGAAGTTGAGTATGATTTGTAAAATTTTGGTAAAAATTTTTAGGGTTAAGATATTTTAAGGCGCTGTATTAATCTGAACTTGTAATATTATGTTAATTAAATGCCAAATGCTATCAATATATGTATATAGGAAAAAAAACTGATATGCAAATAATTTGATGACTATGTTTGAATATTCACGAGGTAATTTTCTGTATATTTGTGCTCTGTTTTGTCATAGGTCATGTACACATGGAAACTCTCCCTCCCTGTACATTATTTTATGCGAGAGGTACAGATGTGTAAATAGCGGGTAAATAGTATTTTTTATTTAAGTCGAAAAAGGTAGTCGAGGGTGAACTGCTACTGAAATAGTCCCAAAATTTCAGGGCAGAGTTGCTTCTTCGTTTACAACTTAACAGAGGCAGACACAAAACGGAAGGACTATTAATTCACTAGGAAGACAACCGTAATGTTTTTTTTTCCTTCTTTTTTCTTTTAATCTGCAAACTTGTTGTTGTTGCTTTATCTGGCAATATTTTAAGAGGCAGATGGTAGATGTTTCTTGATTGGATAAACTTGCAGACAGTACATTCGTCATAGCAACTCTTCTTGTTTACTTTTCAAGTTTTTGGTTCATAGGTGGTAATTTAGGTCAAAAGAAAGATTTATACAACTCAATTCTATAATTATGTGAAAAAGAAATAGTAAAAATATGAAATCAAAATTAGTTCAATTTGAAATCAGTTTTGATTCTATCAAAATTGACCAGGTAATATTTCATTTAATAAATAAGAGTTATGTTGCTGATTGGCTAACAAAATGTTTTTGTAGGTGTATTAAAGGGAACCAATTTTGTCAGTCATTGTTTCAATTAGTAGCTCTGACGATGTTTGAGGGACCAGTAAGTGAAGCAAAACAAAGCAAATTAATGCAAAAATTAAAGGAAAGCCACAAGACTGCGACTGCCATGCAAAGAATTTTTGAATTTTTCAGCATCATTTAGCTTCACTTATAGTAGTCCCCCTGCATTATCCATTATACATGGATAATATATGCAGAGTGAAAATATGAACAAACCTGATTAACTAAAATGAATAACAAAGACTGCTTATGCAAAGGGTACTCTCAAAACCTTATGCAAACTTCGCAAAGTGACTTAACGATAAAAGAAAAAAGAAAGGTTACTTCAACGTTGCATTTTGAAAATTATGGGATCTATATTTATGCTATTCTCGGGACTGGATGATATTGAATTTGAAACAAGTTTCATAAGTGATGGTTTTAAGTCTTATCCTCTGTAAGTACTTGAGCTGTCTGTATCAGCAAGTAGTTTTACATCTTCAATAATTGGTTAAACGAACTCAGAAGAAAGAAAGAAAAATAAAGATGAAGAATGTCAGTAAAGTCTAAATTTGTCCAATTACTCATGAACACAAAATGGACAGATTTGGAGGATGTGAGGTCAAAGGATGTGAGGTCAAAGGTTAAGAGATGAGCGTATTCCTATCATCCAAGGCAAAAATTTGCATTTTGTGTATCAGAATTAGTCTGCTCTGGTTTTGCCCTTCAACTATTTTTTCAGAGATTTATACTGTTTTTAACATAATTTTCCTTTTTTTGATCAAAATGGAAAGGAGTAAGAATTATTTTTTGAGGCCTTACAGTATTAGAAAAAGTTGTACTTGCAGTTGTTCGTTATTTTGTATTGTATTTATGGTACGTTCCTCAGGATACAGTTCACTTTATAGGTTATGTAGTTTTGTTCCTCTCCCCTCACCCATACCCCTAACCCCCACCCCCTTGTGTTTCATTCTATCTGCCTTTTGGTGAGTAATATTTTCCAACACTAGGCAGTCACCCATGCCTCTGGGAAGTATAGAACGACTGGTACGTTTCACTTTAGGTATGTGTGGTAGTTCATCAATAGTTTGGGTACATGTTAGAGTTGGTTTTACTATTAAAAAGTTGGAGTATTAATCCTATTAATCCATATGGAGATGAAAAGGAACTGTCAATTAGAGCTCTTACAGAATAAAGAAAAAACCCACCTGAATTTGACTGACCGAGGGATCCACAACCTCCGAAATATTAGTTGTTTCTAGTGCCACATAGTACCACCTTATCCCTTGAACTACTGCCATCCAATAATTGTCCCCCTTTTCCCAAAAATTTAAGTTGCCTAATTTTATACCTTGAAACTATTCATTTAAATATTGTTAAAGCTTTGTGAATTTTGTTAGTTTACTAATGAGAATGATTTGTTAAGGTATCCGCATGGCTGATCTAATTCCTTCAGTGATTAGTTTATCTTCCACATTATGTCAAAAGTGGCTTTAACTTTTCTTCCATTTTATGTTGTTGTTTTGTTTTTGTTTTTTGTTTTTGTTCTTTTTTGTTCATACCATGCTTTCAAGGCAACAAGGAAAGGATATAAAAAGTGTGGTTTGTTTTTATCATGCTAACTATGACATTTGTACACAGCAGACATTCAAGGTGGTGATAAAACTGAATATTCAACATCAGTGATATAAATATATGCTGGCAAGCTGATTTGTATTTTCCTTGTGTTTTCCATATCTCTTGACTCCCCCCCCCCCTCCCTTTCCCACTGTCCCCTTGTCCGATACCCATTTCTCCTCAATTAGTTGACCTCACCCCCTATATGCTGCTACTTCCAATGCCCTTCTACTTATCCCATCCCTTTTTTCTCCCAGGTCCTGATCTGCTGGTATGAGCGACTATGTGACAGTTTCTCAATTTTCAATATCATTACCGTGCTTATAAGTATTCCTCTCTTCCAAGGTTGTGAGATGTTGTGGTGTGCATGCTGTGGTCTATCAGCTTGGGGTGTTAATTGACAGTCCCAAGAACAGGTGTGAATATATTAAATAAATTGAAGCTTCAGTAACTCTTGGGATTCACAAAACTATTCCTGTCAAGTGTCAGTTATTCTTTCACCACATATTCATTCATCTGCAATCCCTACATATGTTGTACCCAATCACCCCTTCACTGACCCTTCCTTAACCTCAAAAACCCTTTGATCTCCGCTTAGGACCACCATTTACACCAGTCTAGTTACCGTCTCTTACAACCTTTCATAAAATGCAGGTTCCCTATTCCGTAGCAGAATTTCAATGTTTCCTTTTAGCGACAGTTTTCTTTTGTAGGTGGAGTCAACAGGTTGTGATATGAATACTCATTCGACCACGCCCCAATTCCGTCCTAAACGCAGAAAATCACACGTGTTTACGCTGCGCTGTAGGATTTCAACTACATTGTTACTGTTCAGCGGCAGATTCTAGTAGGTTCGACTTCAGCCTAGTCTCAGAGTAGTGATCATCTACTTAAACCTTAAATAAAATAAATATTTCTTCTAAAAGAAGTTACTATGAGTGAGACAGTGGAAGTTCCACCTTCCGGAGACCTCCCAGCAGAGTAAGTATTACATTTAAATCACCAGAAAAGTTCCAAAATGGCGTGGTTTTGGATTCCTTTGTTGTTAATACAAGTACTTCGCAGCACGCACCATGAGTCAACGTTAATCATGTGTTCAAAATGAAAGAAACGGAACTAAAAAAAAACATGAGATCTGAACCCAACAACCGTTTCTCTGTCTATGTTGGAGGTTTGAGCATGCAAATTCATTCTCATTATTAGTGTTACTTGTTTCTTCCAAATAAAGCCAAATAATGCTACTTCAGAAAGCCGGATCTGCAGTGTCCTCCATTTCGCGTAACCGATACTCGCTGTAGAGATCACACAACTTTGTCTATAATTTGGAAGAGCGTGCTCCCCCACCTAACCAGTATTAGTATTACACTCCAGCAGATCGTAAAACGAACCAATGAAGTTGGATACTTTACCAATTGAGTCTCGTATTTCCCTGTCCATTCAACTATATAATTACTGTGTTCTCACAATAATGTCCTGACGACTGCGATTGTGCAAAACTCTATAATTAAATTGATCAAATGAGCATAATTAAACTAACTAAGTAAGATATAGGGGTCGTACTAATTAGCGTCAACAGGCACATTTCACGACAACTCAAGACAACTCAAGACAACAAGTTTAAAATACCATCAAATACAATGGTTGTAATCAGAGTGTA
>JAIPMN010000242.1:40260-71818 GCA_020650975.1 Apostichopus californicus | reverse complement strand
TATATTGCACGGTTCTATTTCATAGCGTGCAATAGTGCGGATATTGCACGCAATCGACGAGCAATTGACCAATCAAATGGCCGGAATATATTTAGGTGTTGTATAATATCATTTGTAACATGACATCCTTGTGTAATCTGAACTCTGTACTAAACCGACTGTTATCCTTTAAGAACCAAACAGAACGTCAATCCTTGCTCAACAAGGATGGGTTTTTTGTACTGTACCTCGTACATTATGTGACATGTGAATCACCTATGAGAAGGCCAAAGAACCGATGGTCTGGAAGGAAGGATGGGGGTCAGGGAAAAGGGGGAGGGGAGAAACACAGTTGACATTTGACCTCAGCGAAGGTTTGAAATAGTAATTTAGTATCGTCCAATATCACCCAGTGGAGTTGTACTACCCAGATCTAGCTCACATACAAGGGTGGGCTATCTTGTTATGGCTTTGAAATATTCATTTGAGGTTAATAAAAGAAGCTTAAAATATCTGAAAACTGTCTACATTTATTACAAGTTTGCCAACAAAGCTACCTTTAAGTCACTTTTGTTTTTGGTTTAATTTCATATATCTGCCATTAAATCACAATGATGTACATTTGTTAATACATTGTTATATAGCATTGAGGCAGTGGGACCAGAAGTAAGGCAACTTGTACAAGTCCTGAAATAAAAAATAAATAAAAAAGATAAATGCCAGACATGATAATGCAGCTAGGCAGTGTTTTTTTATCATATTTTTTTATGCATAATTGTTGACATGCAGGTGTGTTACAGTTTCAGGTGCATACTGTAGCTGCCTAAGATATGGTAATGATCATTATATATATAGACAGTACTGTATATAGAGTTTACAGTTCATTATTATCTACCGCACTATATATTCACATACAGTACAGTACAGTAGCCCGTCAGGAGTACAGTACTGTATCTCTCTTGTTCGATGTGTGGCGTAGTTAATCATAGTGTACTGGTTGGTATCAAATCAACAGCTGAAGTAAACTCACTGTTTTATTTCTCTTGACTGAAATCACAGAGGTTTTATCTGGTAGCCATTTGTGTTTTGTGTTTAGGGATGTCAGGAATTTGTAAATTGAAAAGGAGAAATGGATAAGAAAAATAAAAAAAAAATAAAACATAACAAGGCGTGTGATAATATTTCAAGATCAAGAAGTAGAAAGGGTAAACAGCTTGTGGAAATATTGTAAGATCTGAATCACGTCATGTTGATAAGAAGCGAAACGTGTTCGTTACACACGTGTCTGACTGGAATTCAGTCAGGAAATGTTTTAACATTTGAAGTTTATTAGACTTTTGACTTGGTTAACCTGTTTTTTTGTTGTTGTAAGTGACAGTTATTTGTAGTCAGCAAGCTGAGTTGTTTGTCAGTGCTCAGTTACTTGCAAAGTCTTGTTAATGCAGAGTTTGGTGACATCTGGATAAGAAAAATCAGATCTTTGCATTGGTATGTGAAAATATTTGCACAGGGAGCCAAAACAAACTTGTACTGAACAAGTACTGTAAACAAGTAAATAAAATATCCAGGTTTGTATTTACTCTGGTTTTGTGGATTATAATGCTAAATTGTAAACCGGCTGACTGTCGAACATATTCTTTTGATATATTTGCATATATGCAAATCTGCATGATTTACTTAATGTAAAGTAAATTTGTAATGGGAAGTTGTATCTTTGTTCACCTGTCTCCTCATAGCTACAGCACTCTTGTTTTCTACAGTGCCCTGGCTAATTTGGTGACTGTTTTAATGTTCATACAGACTCTCTAATGTATTAATTGAGCCTGCATAGTATGAAGCTGATCCTCGAGAGATAAATTTGATACATTTAGAAGAGTAATATGATATTAGATTTTTTCCATGACTTATCTCTTTTAAACAGTGCTCATTACTATAGACGTGATACGACAGAGGCTGATACCATACCAGTACCTCAACTGAGGATAGCTTTCTCATGCAGTGTATCCATATCAGCTGGTGTTGTATGGTAAGTTCCTCTTAACAGTCATAACACTTTAAATGGTCTAAGGACACTTATGAA
Source organism: Apostichopus californicus (assembly GCA_020650975.1). Lineage (NCBI taxonomy): Eukaryota > Metazoa > Echinodermata > Holothuroidea > Aspidochirotida > Stichopodidae > Apostichopus > Apostichopus californicus. Next base: position 69,759 of record JAIPMN010000242.1, on the reverse strand, counting down.
CAGCATTGTGCTCATCACTCTAATAAGTAATAGAAATGATGAAAATAACTGCAACTCACATCAAAATCCATCAAAGATTGGCCTTTTCAAAATTCTTTTCTTAATCCTAGTTTTATTTATGAATTCATAAATATTAGCTAATTATGCACATTGATGTACAGGGAGTGACTGCCTACCCTAATTTTCTGTTATGTTATCCACTCCTGTTTTTCACAACCTTCGTTTCAAGGACACTGAACACAGGTCTGTGGCCTTAGGCGATTTTGTGAAATATTATATTGTCTTCTTTGAAGGAGGAACATCACATATATTCAAATGATATTTGTGGGCTTGTAATTAGGGGTATTAAGGGCTAAAATAAGAAATCTTGATGAGCGCAACGCTGCCCGTCATAATTTGCATTTAATGAGTTTCCCAGATTTATCAAAACTTCCAACTGTTTTGTTAAATTTCCTGTCTTTTCTTTTCCTCTTATAGTCTCTGCTGCTTAAAGGATGATATTCTGGTGGGTTCATCCTCTGGTATACTTCACAGGGTAACATGGGCTGGCACCCACAAAGAAATGCTGGATATATCCATCAGGGCTGTTCCATTTTCATTGGATTTAGAACATTCAAGAGGTAAGAATGCTGTTGAGTTTTAATTTTGAAAGAAAAAAAATTGGAGGTTGGGGTGGGGAATTTTGGGGGAGAGGGGTAGTGGGGAATTTTGGGGGAGAGGGGTAGTGGGGAATTTTCGGGGAGGGGTAGTGGGGAATTTTCGGGGAGAGGGGTAGTGGGGGAGGGATTGAATTTGGAGAGGGGTAACAGGGAGGTCTAGAACCAACAAGAGTGATATCCCAGTAGCCTCATTTTCTGGTATACTCCATAGGGCGACGTGTGGGGCTGGCACTCACATGCGTGTGCTACTTTCATAGATGTCAGATGAATGGTGACATATCAGGCTGATTCAAGGGGTGGGAGGACTGGGCTAATATCAATCTTTCTTCATTTTTCTGATTTGAAACAGAAAGAGCATACCTTCATAATATCAGTCGTGGTTGTAACTATGCCATCGTTCAAAAGTTCCTGAAGATTCAAAGCTGGAACTGATCACAAATGTTTTATACTGAAGTCTGTGGTTAATAATAGTCCACTTTTTGCTACTTTAAGTGTGAAAAGCTACTTTAACATGGTAAAATGCTACTTTAACATAGTTGCTATGTTAACAGTTTTAAATATCTTTCAATTTCTAACCTTGAAAAACACAAAAATGTCTCCACTCTCCTTGGCATGATTTTTTTTGTTGTTGACAGAATCTCAACTTGACGATCCCTTGATTCACTGTATAGATTTAGAATATAGTCAGACCTTAGGTTTATGCGCAGCCGTTTTATCAGATGGACGAGCTGCAGTCCTGACCACCGAAAGTGCAAAATTCCTGCCAAAGGTTAGTTTCTTTGTTTTGATCAGGATCTAATATTAAGGCTTTTGACATTGATACTGTTTAAGTAAAGTCAGCATTTGTGTTTCTTATTCTGTTTGAGTTTTGGTAGCTGTTTTTTTCAACCTCCTTAGTAGAATGGTGAGTAGAATTCTTACATTATTATGATGATTTGAGTTCATGTAACCAAGACAAAATTCTCCAAGTTTTGAGATGTTTTGGATGCAGTATTTATAAAATCATTTTGTATTTGACTTGTGTGTTGGGATATTAGCATAGATTAGGATCACAAAATTTGTGTCCTTGAGTGAAATCAAAATGTCTCCTTAATACTCAAGTAAAAAATGTCAGTAATATTTAAATTTAAAAAAATGAAATCAAAACTCTAGAACAGAATTAACATGACATTCTTAAAGATAATGTTTTGTCAAGATTCAGAGAAAGAATATATATTCAGTATTCAATCTAGCATATATACTGAGGTGAAAATGGTCTCCATTCATGACTGTTGAGTATTTGGCTACAGAGAGTCCTTCTTAAAAGATTATTGTGTAAACTTGTAACTTGTTATCGGAAAAATTGTATTCTGTTTATAATGTTAATAATTGAAAGAACTAATTAATACATAGTTTTGCTGTTTATTTGATTTATTTCGTTATTATTTTGTTTTATTATTATTTTGTATTTGTATAGTATATTGATAGGAGATTATTTGTATGCTTGTTAACTTTATTGGACGATTTTATTCTGTTAATGTCCGTGACCGATTTGTGACACTCAACACTTTTGTCGTCACCTTTTCATCTGTCCAAATCAAATTGCATATATCAATACTGCTCACTGCTCAAATATGAAAATTTTAAGCTAAAAAAAACCTGAAAATGTTCAACTTATCAAAGTTATGTGAAATAAAAGTTGACCTCTTTTGAACTATTTCGTAATGGGATTATAGCAACGAATATCATTAAAAGAATTATGAAAATTAAAATCAAAAGCTGCTTTAAAACCCCGAAATGGAGAATCATGTTGCATTTTAAACAGCTTTAAGCAAAGGATATTTGTTTTCTTATATGAAATCCGTTCTCTGAAAGGAAAGAACGTTGTTGTTGCTTTGCATCTAGCAGGATATCCTATCAATTTTTATCTGAGGAGTTCAACCGGAATGATTCACAGTCGCACCCAGAGCTAGTTTATTTCCCTTTAAAGAAGTGTTTGTCTCGTTTGTTTTTCTTGTTACAGAATGTTCGTGCTGTGTGGGCACCGGATGTCAAGCATGCTAAATGTGTTGCCGTAAATTCTAATTATAGACTCGTCGCATTTGGCTTAGAAAAGTAAGTAATCAGCTATTGTTTTGTGTACCCCATGTACCATCCAGAGTAGCATTAGTTTAATCTCTATGTGCCATTCCTCTCTGCTGCTAAGTTTGAAGGTAACAACTGACTAGGATGAAATAGTTGTAATAGTTTTAAAGTTTAATTGATCAGATAAAGCTAAAGAATTATTGTTTGCAAAAACAAAAAACAAAAATGTTTTGACTTAAAAACATTTTGTTAACGTATTTCTATGGAACCCTGTTTATGATATCATTGGAAGTTAGGGGAACCACCGGTTCACTGTTTGAACAGTGATGTCAAGTTTGGTAGAAAACAATTTTCAAAACTTGAAGGGATGTTATCTCAGAAAACGGCTGCTCGTAGACTTTCAGTGCAAATTTCACCAGGTTGCTTAGAATACGTTCCACTTTCATGTATGTATTTTAGATCCTCCTGCAAGCAGGAACTCGCGAAGAAGCCTCATTGGCTTATCAAATCTGCAAGCTGACCAAAGTCAGTCTCTTACATTCATATTTAATGTCCATGATTATGAATTGTCAATTGTCAACAACTCTGTAACTGGACGACATACATTAATCTTGGAGTGACTCGAACGTGGGACCTTATGATTGAAAGGCACCGGCGTTAACCACTGAGCTAACACTCCTATCACATCAGTCACAGTCATCAGTCACAGAAAACTTTTTCTCCTCTTAATCCGTCTCAAACGTGACTTGTTACATGTCTGTTGTTACATCCTAACAGGTCATGCACTACATCTCTTTATAGCTTTTCCATCCTATACCTTACATGTACAGAATGGCTAGCATGTATTGTATTTGCTTTACAAATCAAGCCCATAGGTTTTCCACAGAATATATATTTGTACAGCTACTGTAATGTATAAATACCCAGCCGGTTTATTGAAGAGTATGTCAACGACTTGTTATCATATTTATAATTCTTGAATGCATGTACTGCTTGGCTGGAATCGGTTTCACTTTCTCTTTCCTCAGCGGCCAGGGTATTGTATATACCGTCGATGAGGTCACAGGCGCCCTCCTTGTCTCACATCGCCTCACATTGTCAACTAGTGATTTTCCAGGTATGTCTTTGCAAAGGGTGTTCATTATGCAGTTCTGTAGTTTTGTCAAATGCTGAAATAAAAAGGAGGGGGGTGGGGGGTGGGGAAGGTGGGCGATAAGGGTGGTTTGTAAATTTGATGAGGTTAACAGTTTCTTCTTTCTCTGACTTTTCGAGGTTCATGTTGCAACATTGTTTGCTTTCTGAGAAATTATTGATACTAGGTTTTACCACACTATAAAAACTTACACAGAAATCTGCAAGATATGCTGGAATAACCCCGAAAGTCTGCAAACCTTTCGGTCGGCTTCATAAAGTGTTATAAAAGTTTGGAATATCCGTTTACAATGTTTTCAATATTTTGTGAAAGTCTTTACCTTTGCTAGTTTCGATGGTCTCCTAAACTGTGGATTAAGGTAGTAGTCAATGTTGGTAGCAACAAAGGAGCCCCTCTTTTTTTTAAGCTTCACTTTATAGTCACTTTAAGCATACATGATTTAATTGATGCTATCTCACTTTGCAAGATTAAAAAAAAATCACCCCTTAATCTGTCTCCTCACAATTATAGCACTCTCATTTTACTCTCTGTTTTGTTGACATTCGTTCCCATTTTGGATCATCTGTAGAGGGCTGTAGAGGCGCTGGTCCTGTGACAGGTCTCAGGTGGACCCCAGACAGTAGCGCATTAGTACTCTCTTGGCAAAATGGAGGCTTCTCACTTTGGAGTGTTTTTGGTGCTTTATTATTATGCACTCTCGGCAGTGACTTCCGGTGAGTCAGTAATTGCATTCCGGTTTGTTCAAAAACTAGCTGGATAGTTTGCTTATAAATCGCAATGCATACTCCGTGAATTTTAGTGCATTTTGAAATGAAATATGTTGACTTCTGTGATGATAAGCATTGCTTCCTATTGGCAGGGGGACGGATATAGAGGGAGGGGGGTGCATATTTTTGGAAAGCCTAGCTGGGGAGGTTAGGGTGGGGAATGTTCTCTGGAATCTTGTTTGGAAGGGGTTGGGGGGGAGGAGGCCAAACCTCCGGGATGCTTTTTGACAGGGGATTGGGCAGGTGTAGTGAGTGGAGTCAATTCCAATTCATGTGAACTCTAATTGTATTTAGTTTGTGGAAAACACTTTCGTTTCTTTAAAAGTCGCAATTGGCATTCAAATGCAAGACATTTCTCTCAAATGTTCTGTTGTTTGTTTTTACCAGGACACGAAAACAGCTTGTTTTCAATTATTCAGGGCTACAATTGGTTAAGGGACAGAGGTGACTGATTTTATTTGTCCTATTTTCTTCGTCTTATTTGTTTTTCAGGACCTCATTTTTCGGAAAACCAACAGAAGCTTTATATATCAGAAGTATGGTAAGGAATTATTCATTAATTCTAGGCCAGAAGTATGGTAGGGAATGATTCATTAAACCTGCTCGACCCAGTAAACAGAAAGCAGTGTCAGAAATGTTTGAATTTAACACCAATAATATCAAAACACTCAAAACAAACACATATCATAGCCTTGAAATCTGCTACACAAAAAGTTTGAACCCGAAATATTTTCCCATTTTTTTACTTTTGCCTCCTTCAGTATTGATAGATCGTAGTCATCCAGAAACAGTTTTCTAGAGGTAGATCAGTCCTAGTCGTTAAACCCGAGCATCTTTGAAAAACGATTCAAACGATACATACTACACAGCTAATTTAACGACTGTCTTTGATTAATTGTCATCTTGAATTTCCTCTGACAAGATATTTCCTTCCTTGTATAAACCCAGACTCGTTTTCCCACTCTCCTTGTCACGGTGTAAACATTTTCAGGAGATGTTTGTTTACAAAGTGTGACAAGCGTGGATAGATTATGGCTATGTGGGTGTCTCCAGCACGTTATCAAAAAGGCATTAGTTCTGTCATAAATCCATCAGTTTCTCTATCTTGTAGAAGTATTACCCAGAGTAGGCAGAGAAATTTGTTCTATATTCTGTCAGTGTTGAATTGAGCCTGAATTCAATTCACTTAATAACTACTGTTGAGTATTGACAAAACTGTGAGCAAGAATTTTATTGTGAAATCAAAGTATTAAATGATGTGTTTTTTGGTGTTGATGTAAAATTGTAACTAAAGGTAGAAGATGAATGATGTTTTTAAACTTCTTTTTTTTTTAATAGAATGACTGATTGGTTGGGTTCACATGGGGTTATGTGAATGGTTCCACGAACCTCACTTCTCCTTAAAATCAGGTCAGATGTATTTTAAACGATCGATATACATGTGTCTTTTCCCGTTTTTGTCAGGAATGGGGACCCGAGGGGTACAATTTATGGTTCACCACTGAGCCCAAAGCAAGTTTGATGGATAACCAGAGTGAGGACACCAACCAAGACACGACCGGGCAACTGTTGCAACTGCCCTTTGTGAAGAGCGCCCTCACTACAAACCCAGTCTTAGTAAGTAGTAAAATTCTCACTCCCAGTTTTGTGTGGGAAGGAGTAGAATTAAGCATTTAGGTATTTGTTTGTTTGTTTGTTTTGATCGCACTCAGATTGTTCAAAATACAAAAAATAACAGAGAAGACATAATAGAACTGAACAGATTGGAGGAACAAAAAGAGTAACAGGAGCTAAACCCATTGGGCTGACAGAACGTTGGCCTATTTCCAATGGGGCCCTAGAGACAAAATATTGCACTTTCAATGGTAAATTCCAATAAAACCAATAAATAAAACTCTAAACACGAACATATTGCACATAACTCTGAAAAAGTGCCTCCCCCTCCCCCCACACCCTATATTATATGAGATGCTTCCTTAACTCAGCTTTAAGAAATCGAGGATTTGATATGATTTGGAAGAGCATTCCAATCCTGAATTGCCCTGAAGTAGAAAGGAGAGCTAACACCACCCTTAGAATCAATAACATAGAAATTGTGATGTATTGAACGAGTCCCCTGATTATGAATAACAAAGGTATTGTTTATATTATTGATAAAGGGATATAAGATCATCTTCGTCTTCTGATGTATAACTTGGTATTTTCTGTTTATGTTCTTCTTTGTTACAGACCAACCATGAGCATTTATTTCTCCAAGGAGGAGATAGGTTGTACCTCAATTCGGGAGACGCACTCGTCAAATGCAGCGCCCAGGATGAAGCAGACGGTAAAAGCCCAGTCAGGCACCACGTCACCCCGAGCTCGCTCTGTAAGTTAAACTCAGGTCTCTCTCAACAATTCCCCTTCCTGATGACAGAGGGCGAATCAGGGATGTTACAGTACTGGTGCTTTGACTGCAATTAGGAGGCTGGGCAGAATGGGATGTAGAATGTGTTCTCATCTGCATAATATGATAACAGACGATGGATGGCTGTCAAGAATGGGTCCCCGTGACATACTCATTCCCAAGGCCTAACAGGCTATGAATGGAAATATAACAGACTTTTGTCTGGACTTTGGTTGTCTGTTGTTACATGACATTTATGTTATCAACAAAAATGTAAGGTCAAAGGTCATAAAATTGTAGTATTACATCTGTTATTGTATATATATTACATATTGTATATTCTTATTTACATATTAGGTAAATTGAAGCGTTTTTTACATATTACATATTGAAGTGTGTTTTCTCAGTTCCATTGTATTTACATATAGCATGTTGCATGCTATTTACATATTTTATTTGCATTTGCATATTACATATTGTATTGTGTTCACAGGTTCATTTGGAGATAATAATTCTACCTTGATGGGGAGCAAACATTGGTCAATCATACAAATACCACACAGTTATCTGACCAATAATTGGCCCTTGAAGGTAAATATTGATAGAATGTTACAGAAAAATGGCACATAGCGTTGCCTTGGTTTCATAGAACTTTGCACAGTGTGATTTTGAATCACTGATATGTATTGTTTTTTTCTCATGCCTAGAAGTGTAACCAGGGATCAAAAAACACTTCTTGTTGCTGAGAATTCTCTTTCTTTCCACATTCCCAAGATGGATAATTCTGGTTATGTCCCAGTATCTGCTACAGTAGACATATTTATTTATTTATTTCAACTTTCAAGGGTAAAACAAATTTACTTGGCTCCTCGCTTACCTGTCTCCTCACAACCTTAGCACCTTGTTCTACCGTGCCTATAAAGTCCTGGTAAAATAATAACACTGTGCTCCCTCCATGACCGGACCGTCCGGTCACTGCCCTTACTTCTCATTCTACCATTCAAAATGTCATCAAACAGATTTTCTTGTGGAAAATTTCCTGTGTATTTCGTCTTTGTTATATTTGCGATCGTTGGAAGTTTTCTTTCCTTGGATTCATAGGAGTGTTAAAAGTCTTCTGCAGCCCATTTTGTTGAAAGGGATGGTTTTGGGGACTGTTTGTCCTACAGTGTTTATTTATTTCAACTTTCAAGGGTAAAACTAATTTTTTGACATATGTTTAACTTGGGACTGTCAATTGCATACAGTGAAAAGAAAGTAACATGGAGTCACTTCTTTAACTCAGGGCTATAGAAGTAATTGGTATGGGTGTGTGAGGGATAGTTTAATAAGCTGGGCAACAGATTATATCACGGTAAACTCTGGTAGAACAGATTGAACATGAAGGGTAAGGTTCCGGCCGGAGAAGTCCGTTGAAATCGAATTACAAACATGGCATCCCCTACCAAGTTGATAAATTTTGCATTTAAATTTTCAATATGTTTCTATTTGATTAGTTCTCTGTCGTGGACAAGTCAGGCCACTGTTTAGCGGTAGCAGGTCAGTACGGATTCGCTCACTGTGCCTTGTTTACGAAGAGATGGAAGCTCTTTGGGAACATCACCCAGGAGAAGGACATGTCCGTGACGGGAGGACTCGCCTGGTGGAGGGATTTCATCGTCTGCGCTTGTTATAACCACTATGAGCACAGGGAAGAGGTGAGTGATACAGCCGTCGTATGCCTTTTATTTTAAAGGCCCTAGTTACGAGGACACGTGGAGAGGAATGGCTAGTGTCATCCAAAGTGATAAGGTAATAAGGATAGGTTGGGAGTTTTGACAGGAAAGTGATTCCTGAAGGGAAAAACAATGTAGAAATAAAAGTGAATTGTAACAACACCATGATACAAATTCATCAAGCATTTACGACCACGTGTAGAGAGCATTATACACCCTATTTGTACCCCTATCAAACAAAAACTAAAAAAGAATATAAGAAAGAAGGAAATATTGGAAGAAATAAAGGCAAAGAAAAGAAGCATGTTCAAGGTAACTGGAAGGTATATTAGCATTTGATAACTATTCCTTGGTATCAACAAGTTATAAGTGTAGTGTAGTGAGAAACAATTTTCCTGTAAATGAAATGACCAATAAATGAGATGAAAAAATGAGATGAAAAAATGAAATGAAATGAAAAAAAAAAATGAAATGAAAAAAAAAAAAAAAAATGAAAACCCACACAAACAATTTTCCTGTAAATGAAACCTTGATGAAAGACAATCATTTTACTTGTGTGAGATCTTATCCCCCCCCCCCCCAAAAAAAGTTCAAACATTGCCATATTTTTTTCTTCTACCTTTGAAGAAGATGCTGCTGGGATAACAAAAAAATGGTCTGGCCTTCTATAACTTTCATTCCATAAATCTTTGCTATTTTTCTTTTTGACAGTTGTGAATCAAGAGTATGAATGGTGCGCTTTTGCATAGAGACTTGACAAGTTGTACTTTAAATGCACATTCATGTTCATTTATTTTCATGCTATTTATTTATTTGTTAATTCTTGTTTCCCCCCATTTACAGATAAGGTTGTACCCCAGGGTGTCGAATCTAGACAACGCCTTTGCTTTCATTCTCAAAGTACCCTTCCCCGTGCTTTTACTCAACGTGTTCAAAGACTACCTCATCACCTTCTGTTCAGACTGTCACATATCCATTTTCAGGATGGAGAGGCGGGACTCGGCCGCAAGTGAGTACCTGGACAGTTTGGCATGCCTGACTGGGGTTTTCAATGCAAGCTCTTACCCTAACGGCAGTAGCGACAGCCGCAGTGGGGTCAAGGGTCATGTAGATACAGGTATGATACACTGTGTGGTTTTAAGGGCAAACGCCGGTATCCACGCTGTGGAAGTGATGCTAACTCATTTCCTTAACCGTCTTCCTGAAATCAGATGCTGGCTTACTCATCGCCTCAGGTTTATCATTTTCCTTGCTTTCCCCTCAAAAAAACCCATTTTCCCCGAATAAAATCGAAGATTGCTTCTGGTAAATGCATTGCCTCATGTACACAAACTTTTTGTGGGAAGTGTATTCTAACCCCAAATGTCACTGTACAAATATTTTTCAGTTTTCCAGAATGATTTTACATTTCAATAACACTATTTGAAAATAGGGGATTCCCTCACTGCACATATCTCTATGGGACTTCTGTGTACTGGTAGGAGAAGCTTTCATTATCTGACAAACATTCTATATAATCAGTTTTCTTTCAACTTTTAACCTCTGTTGAAAAGTCTAGAATCTTCTTCGGGATTAAATCTTTCTTTCCCTTGAATGTGTCAATAAGCAAGGTGATTGTACACTAACATCTCTTGGGGAATTTCTGTTTCAAGCCTGATAGGATGTCTGGTGTTTTTGAACTTGTCTACAGCAACAGGGAACTTGTCAATGTTTGCCTGGAACTCATCATACACCCAAAAACTTCATTTATTTCCTTTTGTCAATTGAACCCCCCCCCCCCCATACCCCTCGTCCAAGCCTTAAGAAATGATTTATATTGATGTTATATGTGGAGAAGTAGTGGCAGTTTTACTGTGAATATTAGCAATGTAGTAAATGAGGTGTTGTTTTTTCCTGGCCTTACGTTAACTTCTTGGTTCTGTTCTCTTTCAAATCCATTCACCACACCTACTCATTGCTCACCACAATGCTTCCTCTTTTAGCTTCATCATCAGATTGGAGAAAAAAATTGAATAATGTTTGATGTTTCAAGTAGCAGCTTTCAATTCTGCTGTACCCTAATATAAAGTCGACAAGAAGGTCCACCTTCAGTTTAGAACTGATAATTGGTCTTGTCGTCGTCAGATTTAATTCTATACATCAGCGAATACGATATTCTCTTATCTCGTGAGAGAAACGATGATGCGAACTAAAAAGAACGTTGGCCTTCGTTTTGATCTTAAAGTCACTGAAATGTCCAGAAACCACATTCCGTGGGTCATTCGTTTGCAGACTGTTTTGTGATAGCAGAGTCGGGTACATTTTAAAAATTGGTAAAATCTGAAAGCAAAATGTGGAATGGTGTATTAAAGTCTAAGGTATTACTTCTGGAAGTTTAATTATCTATAAGGATCTGATAGAGCAAAGTTTATTTGTCCATTTTGAGGTTTCCTGCAACTTTATAATTCAAAGAAAACAAGAAACAAAGTTTAGCGGCAAGATCTGCTGACATGAAGTTAGGCGTACATTCCAACAGTTTCACACATCTAGGACAGTTCTTTTGATAGATTGTAATGCATCCATGTGTTTCAAATATACTGCCTTGTAAGCGCCACAGCTACCCCCCTGCCCCTCTGTTCAGACAAGGTATTCACTTGCAAACTTTTCAAGGGATCATTATTGTATTATTGATACTGTTATGATACCATACCTTATTTTGTATGCATGTGTCGGTATTGTTTTTGCAGCTCCAGTAGCTAGTTTAGTGAGGATTCATGGGTTATCTCTGGTCAACTTTGTTCCCAGTGCAAGTTGTATGGTCTCATTGATGCTTACCTCTCTCAGATCAGAAACAGGTAAGCATTGATTCCTCGTTTGGTTGGTCAGTTTGTTTGTTTTATTATTTGTTGCATTTGTTCTGAAATTGTGTCCCATTAATGTAAACAAAACTGTTGTTATAAAAGGTATCCTTTTTGTGACAACCAGCTTTTCTTTATATTTTGAAAGGCTGGTTCATCATCCATCAAACTATACATTAAAGAGTATGAAAGTGTAATAAAGTGTATTGAAGTGTATTAAAGTGTATTAAAGAGTAATAAAGTGAACAGAGAGACAGGACATGAGTAAATGAGAAGAGTCATGCGGATACATTGCCATTTCCAGATTTTTACCTCCGAATTTGGCGAATAGTTTTTCCCTTTCTACTATTTAATACCTTGCAGACAGACTTGATCAACAACAGTTGTCTTTGAAACCGCATTTCCTCTTTAAGTCTTGCGTCACATCAAGACACGATCGAATTTTTGCTCTCTGTTTTGTGGAGGTGTTTATTATACAGGAGCATTTCAGATTCATTCTTTCCCACATTTTGCTTTTGAAAATACAGCCAAACCATCAGAGGGGAAGCAAATAAAAGATGTCGAGAGTTTAGTCATCAATACGGCAGGGAGAATACTAATGCTACAGAGAGATAGACCAAACACAGGGAATCATCAACTAGATAGGAGGAAAAATCACTCAGAGGTATAACACTTAGTGCTGTACATTTGTGTGAGAGAGTGTTGTGGTTAAGGCTATGGACTTGCAGGTTGGATTGCAGGTTTGACTGTTGGTTCCATTGCTGGTTTGAATCCTGCAGTGTGGTGTACTGTGGTTCACTGTGGTGTGAAGTGCTTGTGTGTGCATGAGCAGGGGTTTATCGTTTTAAACAATTATGCGAGAAGGCTTTGGTGTTGATTCAAGACTGTAATCAATGGCTAGTTGCCCTCAGGAGACAACTAGGTAATTGGTTTTCGCCCTGTATACAGTGTAGAGTTTCAACTGGCATTAACAGTGAAATATCTTCATAAAGTATTTTCAATGATACCAGCAACAAATATCTTTGGGGTTCATATGACATAAGAGAGAAATAAATAAATAGGTCTCAATGATAGTTACAATAATTACCATGACAGCTGAGGCATGTATATCTTTTTAAGTGTTTCTTGTATTAAACTTAAACACTGTTAGCCAGCAGATTCAATGTATGAGATTTCCTAAATGTATCCCATAATAAGATCTTTTGAACATTTGAATGTTATCAACAGATGTCTTTCTGTGCTCCAGTGGTCCTGGCATCGGCCGTGGAATGTATGTGGGCTACAGCCAAGTCTAGCAAGGACAAACCTCATCTTATGGAAGCCCTCTGGTTGGGTTGTGGTGCTAGTGGTATGAAGGTAAGAAAGAAATAACTGTGCATACCCAGATATTTACACACAGATGTACATGTACTAATGGGAGGCATGACAATGCATGTTGTTTTACATACCAGTACATGTATCCCAGTGATTAAAGGCATTAAAGACTCGCCCCAAACCGCGTGCCACCCTCTGAAAAAGTTAACTTTCCGTTGCTTGCAAGAGAAGTTGTTTTTTGTCACTACCAAATGCAGACAGTAATGAAACGTTATACCTTGTTATCTTTTATCTAGACCTGAGATGTCCATCGCTGCTATGTACACTTTGTTGTGGGTATTGACCGTAGCTGTGTGTATTTACTGTACACTAGTGTCTAATTACCGACGGTAGCAAGCTGTGTGTGTATTTTCTGGGATCGATGATGGTGTCTCACACTTCTGTTACACCTCATTCGAAACTAGGTCAGATTACCGGCATGAGACGTTTCTTTGTGCGCGAGTCTTCACACCCTTTCATGACATTACCTGTTAAAAATACACTGCACATTGATATGGATGAAATTGATATACTGCCTAGCCCAAAATCATGATCATAAATACTCCCAAAATAGTATGTGTGGCTTTTTTTGGGAAAAGGGTTCCTTAGCTTCAACTATATTCTCAAAGCTACCCACCATTGTGGCCATGATCGGAAGACTTGATTTCTCACCAGACAAGACAGTGTACTTTGTTTAAATCTGAAGAGCATGAACAGAGTCTCTATAAATTAGGTAAATGGTACACGATCTGTGTCGACGCTTCTCCTTTAGTACACTTTCAACTCTGCGATCGTTTTCTTCCTCCTGTTCAGGTCTGGTTACCGCTGTTTCCTCAAGAGGGAGAGAATCAACACCACAGCTTTTTGTCAAAGAGAATTATGTTGCCATTCCAAATCAGAATTTATCCATTAGGTAAGTCAACAGTTTAATTCAAATGTTAAGAAAGTGGTGGCAGAAACAAGAAGCCAAGAAAATGTCAGGATTTAGGCATTGAACACAACGTAAATATGGAGGTAGAGTTTTCTTTACACAGACAGCTACGTGAAGAAATATCTCCTATCTTGCAATTAAGATCACCTTCAATGAGACCAGAAATACTGTCATTGATAGCGACGATGCCATCAAAGGTTTCAACGGTTAGAGGTGTACAAAGTTACAACAGCCTGTATTCTGGATGGATAATAACTTGTTGGTTCTGTTTTGTAAAAGACTACAGAACCGTCCCCTGCATTGCGGGAAGGGTAAAAGGGAATATTTTAAAGCTCAGGAAAGTTGCAATTTTAGAGATTTCAGAGAAAAGTCAACTTTGGCAACACAACAATTCCTTTTCATTGACATTTTAATCTACTTCAATCGTTGTTTTTCTTCTCCAAATTATAAAAGAAATATTATTAAGAATGGCCGCTTCTGTTTAGAAAGGGGCACTCAAATCTTTATGAGTTGAATGCTTCAAGGTGACTATTAGATACCTTTTACCAAGGAGTCAACTTTTCTTTTTTTTTCTCCAGCGGTCTTGTTTGAAGATGCAGTGGTGTTGGGGTCGGCCACAGACACCATTCACCTAGATGCCATCTTAACTCCAGGCTTTGAGTCCAGTAGTAATTCATGCACATTCTTGCCATTTACAACTTTAGAAAGAACAGTAAGTGAAGATACAAGAGATGATAGCATCTTCTTTGCGTAAAGATGACATCTCTTAAGTAGAAATAAAAATGCCATTTATGAGACATCTACTCAGAGGAAATGAAAATGTTACTTGCAAACATCATTTTTTGGCCATCCTCAATTCCTCAAGTTCTTTTTCGGTCTCTTCAACCAAGGCTGAGTCAATTCTTAGTTGGTTTTTTATTCAATTCATCTGCTTCGTTTATGCTTTCTAAGACAATGGTGTTACTTACAACCGTTAATGAAGTTCATTATTCTCAAATAGTTATTTGGTTTCGAATTTTTTTCAAGTACTAGCTTTCATTAATAAAATCATACAACCCTTATTTGTTCCTCACAGAATTCCATCTGTTGTCACAAATTAATAACTCAAAGTGATGCAGCCATGTCAAAATTAGCATTGGATCCTGTTGTGATATCAATACCAGCCTTGTATCTAATATGTAAATTAGGCCAGGCATAGTTTCTTTTGCTACAGGTTTTTACTTGAAATTGACTTATCTGCTGCATTTTGTGTGAATTAAAACATATAACTTGCAGTATCATCTTTCATCTCCAGACACAAGTTTATTTGCATCACATTCTTCGTCAGCTGTTAAGAAGAAAGTAAGTTACCAAATTACAGTTTCTTGCTCGGTATATTTTTAATATGTGAAAGTAGTGTTGGCTGTAAGCATGATTATGAAGAGAGGGTACAATCGTCACCACTCTTACATGATCACATGTGAACCTGTTATAACTGGTCGTATCAACAATGGACTGCAGCTAAAAGGCTTAACATTTTAACAGTGTTAACAAGGGCAAATTGATACTATCCATATTATATTGCGATACTAGAGTAGTTTGAGCATTGCATGACCACACACCCATCGGAATGAATTGTTTTGTATCAGAAGGGATAAACTGAGAATTGGAAACACATTGTCAAGTTAGGAAAGAGAATAGATGTTATGTGTGGTATAAGAGGGAGTGGGGAGGGGGGCGGGGGTTAAGTGGAGAGTGGGAATTGACACATAATCACTTGCTATGTTACTAGGGAGGAGAGTTAAACAAAACAAATCTATGACATTGTCATGAATCACTGGATGGTTATAAGGGATGTTCTTGCTTTTAGAAGTTTTGTCCATTTAACATCAAGAGATATGAGGCATGCACAATGATTTAGAAGTGTTATAAACTTCTCTCTCTTGTTTCCAGTTTGGGTATTCATGCCCTCCAGATTGCCAGTAGTTGTACGTCTCTGCCTTATTTTCCTCACGTCTTGGAGCTGATGCTGCATGAGGTTTTGGAGGAGGAGGCCACAGCATCAGAACCTATCCCAGGTAATAAACTAACCTTTTGTAGAGTATCAATGATTTGTACTATAGCCTAACATAGTAATCATAACGTCAGGCCATTGAGGTCAGTTACATCATCAGTGATTTTGCCAGCTAATAATCTACCACTGTTTAGTAGCAGCAATTGTTTGTGCTATAGCATAAAATACCATCCATAACATAAGGCCATTTAGGTCATTTAGTTTGCATCAGACCCTACCCCTAGTAATCATTTACCACTATGTGGTTAGGTAAAAGTGTACTATATAACCTTACATACTATTTATAACATAAGGCCAGACACATCATTAAAGCCTACCCAGTATTTCCTAATTTACAAATCATCATAATATGCCAATAGGTTGTGCCCTTCACACTGCTAGTACTATCTTTTTCTGCTTGTTTTTCTTCACTTATTGTGGGAAAAATTAGCCAATTTCTCAAAAATATTTCACAATGTATAAACAATTTCCTGTATTGCTCAACAATTATTAAAGGGGATTGCAAGCTCAAAATTGGTAAAATGGTCAATATTTCACAAAGGAAGACTGTTCAAACATTTTTGGCTTAAAAGTCTATACTATAAAATCCTTACCGATAAATGACATGGTTGATGCCCACATGGGACAGTTACAAACCTTTTCTGGTTCTCACCTACATTCTTGGACAACATTACTCACTTGCTCTACATTAATCAGATAGATATTTTGAATTTTGAGGAAATTGTATGGCAAGGAATCACAAAGCTCACTGGCTTTTCTGGTTAATAATTTGTCAACCAAAAGTGCTTCTTATGCATGAAGTCATTGGTTGTTGCATGGGTTGTACAAAGTAAATTATTAATTTTACATTCATTGCTTTGATTTGTGCTAGGCCATTTGATTCTGCAAATGTAAAAATGGATGAGTCAATATTGCAATCTAGAGGATTGCATTAACAGTTTGCATACTGTTTACTTTTGTATTTTTGGTTCTTTATGATCATTTTGTCTTCATGGGGAAAGTGACAGTATTGGACTAATATTGTCATTTAAATTCCATTCCATGTCTTTGTAGTGGAGATGAGGATGTGAGACAGTCATGCTTGTATGGATTAGGATATGCTTTCTTTTGTTTATGCCCATAGATGCCCTATTGCCCAGGGTAATTGCTTTCATCCAAGAATTTCCAGAATATCTTGAAACTGTCGTCCATTGTGCCAGAAAGACTGAAATAGCTCTCTGGGGGTACCTCTTTGCCTCGGTTGGCAGTCCTCAACAACTCTTTGAGGTAAAGCTTTCTAATCATATGCATGATATATGATTATGTATAAAAGTGTAGGTTGAATGCTCTTAATAGCACTCTTCCCTGTGTACTGTCTGAGTTGTATTAGATGTGACTTGATTCAGATCTCTCATTACATGGTATATGTACAATACTGTGGGTTTTGTCACTCCACTGCTCGTACAATATTGTGGGTTTTGTCACCCCACCCCTCGCACAATACTGTGGGTTAAGCCACTCCACCCCTCGCACAATACTGTGGGTTTTGTCACTCCACCCCTCGCCCCAATGATTTCGGGGAATTAGGAATAACAACCCATGTCTGCAGAGTGCAGTAGCTATAATATATTCTTTGCTCTTTTAAGAACACAGTAATAACCAGAATATAATAATAAGAACAGAACTGTTCCATTGCGTAGATCTGTACATCATATCTTTGTTTTTTTCATCATTTAATTTCTAACTTCTGTTGTCGTCTTTTTTCCGTATAGCAATGTTTGTCGAGTGGTTCTCTCCACACAGCGGCCTCTTATCTCATCATCATACAAAACTTGGAGACGGTCAGAGTTAGCAGACATGTGAGTTAAATTCTCATCAAATCACTGGAGTTTATGAAATGTCGTCATCCCACGAATAGAAGAAGTGTCAAAAGCTATAATAATATCGGGCCTGGAAGGTGCTCAGTTTTGTGCTATTTAGCAGAGAAGCTGAATCGCTTGGAGCTTAAACTAGTCTGGTGGCTTATCCGATTTACAGTTTTAGCTCATTTTTGGTTTTTAACAATTTGGAAGACCAAATTCAGATTGGGCAAATTGTGGGTTTCTCATGTACGAATAACTCATGGCCAGCCAGTGATCCAACCCCGCTACTTCCTTGTTGTCTGGTTTCATTTCTCCTAATGCCATTTCACCTCTTGACCATAGCACTGGTATGTGTGTGTTAAAAGGTTCACAGGTTAAATGAAAGTAAATAGTTAATAATTCCATTAGGGTACCTGTGAGAAGTGTAATAAACCATCCCACACTTATTAACACATGCACTTTGTTGTATCATATTTAAGTTATGACTCATAACCCTAATTTCATCCATGTGATCCGATCCATCAGATTGCAAAGACATTCCTTCTGTTCATTTCTTCAGCATGCTACTCTACTGTTGGACGCCGCCTTGGAGAACTGCGAGTGGCAGTTGTGTCGAGACATCTTGAGATTCCTGCGATCCATTGCGCCGGGGGACGTTGATCCCGTGAGAACTCCGCCACCGGTACCCAACCCCAACTATTATTACCCCGTCTCGCCTCATCCAAATCCTAACAAACCTGTCGACAAACCCGATGGACCTAAACCCAAAAGGTCAGTAGTCAATGCCTCTCGCAATCGTCTTTTTAGCATGGATGAAATGTTTCACAGTTACTTGATCTAATTAGGATCAAAGTAGGATTTATATTCTGCATAACTTTTTTTCTAATAGAGTTGTGAATGAGTGGAACGGTTTGCCTGAGAAAGTTGTACTTGCAAGTAGTGTCAATGTGTTTAGGAATGCTTTGGACAAGCACTTTAAGCATTGTAATCGGGTCTGAGTGTTTGTGTCTTCAGTTTTTTTTCTCTCTCCTATAGGGACCTTGATGGGGACTTGAGTGTCCCTCTGGATCCATTTTTTCTACTAAACTAAACTAAACTTATTGTTAGAAAGTTTCCTGTTATCATTAAAAGGAATTTGAAAAAAACATTGAAAGGTAAAGTAGATGAAACTTTCAGCCTTTGGGCATCCAATTACATATCCAGATACATTCCCTCACCAACTCAGATGATCGTTTTTTGTTTCAGGCCTAGCCTAAAGCAGGCCATGTCCATCCCCGAAGAAGATGAACAAACGGCTGACGAGTATTACATGGACATAATCTTAAAGAGACATGCACGGAAGCTCTTCTCTAACCAAAGAATCAGGGACTTGGGCATGTTTGCTGCTCATGTTGACTTCAAACTGACAGAGTGGCTTAGGAAAGAGAGGTGAGAGCCAAGGACTTTCCTTGTAAGGGCTTAACTTTAAGGTTGGATGGTTCTTGAAGCCAAGCTGTGTCATTTGGGTTGGCATGTATGTGTATAGGTACTTGAAAAACAGCATAACAATATCCTTTTGTATAATGCAAGAGGAGCGACCCAGGATCTGTTACAGCTCACAAGGAACTCAAAATTAAATTGCTGAATAATTTTTACACATCATGCAGGATATATCATCTGGTTTGGAAGTCTTTTTTATACATTTTTTTTGGTTTTGGCTGAAGTGTAAATTAATGATATAATGTTTTCATATTGTTGTAAATGTGGTGATGTTAGGGTGGGGCTAGTCAATTGCAACTTATGTCATGAATATGTTGAACGGTACGTAAGGTACTGTGTCTTCTGATTGGCAACAGGAGCAAAGATATGGTCCCTTTTTAGCCCACAAAATACTTCTTTGGAAATTTGTTTATATTTTTTAGAGTTTGTAGTTACTCCTTTACTTGTAAAATGATATCTTTAATATTGTGTGCTTACAGGTATGATGAAGTCACTTCATCATCAGAACTATGTGTAAGGATTTTATAATATGGCATCGGTCTTAATTGCTCTTAATTGCTCTTAAAGAAGAGATGAAAGAAAACGACCAGGTCATCGTTGAGTAGGAACAGAGTCTTTGAAAGCCCAAAGAAGCAGTGGCAGAGTTTTTGTACAGTATTACAACATAAGTTGGCATTTGTTTGTTTTGCTCGTACAGTATCAGAGTCGGTAAAGTTGAAGATTTTGTGACCGCAATCAAGAAACTTCATGAAGACTTTTCGTGGCCGTATCCTGAGCTTGGAGATGTCCCACTGGCAAAAACATCACTGAAGAATATGAGTGAGTAGGCTGTTATCTTTTGGTTCACTTTGTAACTCACATAACAGCAAATTTACAATAAGGTGGAGAAGGGGTGGGGGGTGTGCTGCTGGTGCTGGGTGTTTCATTATTTTAGCAATGGTGTGAAAGTTTCTTGTTACCATAGTAGCCCCCCTGCAGGAGAGGCTATTTGTAGGTGGGGGGGGGGCTCAGAGGAAGCCAGGCTTTAGCTTACTGAGTTACCCACTTTTCAATAAAATATTACAAGTAACTAAATAAGTTTTGATTTCTAATGTTTCAAAGTATAAATAAAATAAGGTTCTGTCCTTAACCATAGTATCACAACAAAACTTTAGTAGCCAAAAGATGACAATTGTTTGTATCTGTTTCGTCGTCTCTGCTAGATTTTGGCGTTTTATCCATCAACACCTCTTTTGACACGCACGTGAATGGAGAGACGCCGATAAATCACGAAATGAACCCGGAGACAGTGGACTGTAACACCTACCCGTCGAGACCATCCAACTTGAGGCTAGAGCGCCCTCAGAGCCTTCTCTCAGTCCTCTCCAGCGAAGATGCTAAATCGCAAGAGGTGGCCCTTCACCAGTTATCCACTAAAGGTATTTAATAAACTCACTTGTAACATGTACAGCAGTTTACTGATCACTTTACAAGTAATTTTTTTTGAAAGTTATTTGAAAGCAATGTGTAACTTCTGACAATGCTAGGAATTTTTTTTCAAGTGGTAGTTTCCCTGTCCCAATTGGTACATTTAATTACCTATTAGCATTTAAAATAATTACCTTCTTAATTACTTACTAGTTCCTTCAATAAAAAGTTCAGCCCTGTTTCATATATATGCAAGTTTGGAGTGGGACAGTATGCATCGTGTAGGATATTCCTGTAGGCGTATGATTGATAGGTCTGTGTTATAAACATATTATTCCTACTTGGGCTTGAATTGTGACAGGTACTTGCGACAAGCTAACCACTAATAAACAGCAAGTTATGGCAGCAATTTATATCACCAAAACTACTGCAAAGAAGAGGAAGGGAGGGGAAGTGAGGGGAGGGAATGGGGGGGGGAAGTAGAGAAGGGGTGTGGAGTAAGTATACTATAGTATATAAGGGTAATTATGGTAGTTACATGGTCTCTGGCACACGCTATGCTGAACGAGTAAGAAAGTGATAGTCTGGAAATCAAGACCGTTTATTAACTAACTTTCTACTTTTTAAAGGCTCAGATGACACACCCAGTTTTGGAACGATGGAACCCTCTGAGAGCAGCTCGACTTTTGACGGTGACGTGGAAACTCTTTTAGATGACAGTTTCTGGAATAATAGCATCGGTGTCGCAGAACTCCAACAGTTTTATATAGAGGTCTCCAAGACGGGTCCACCTCAGTCAGAAAACGAATTGAGGTCAGTGAATTATGGGCTGGATTAATTTCCCTCTGATATTTGTTTATATTTCCTGTCGTGCTTGTTGTGAAAAAACTTTGCGGTAAAGGAGGATATGAGGGAGGAATCCCAATCTTGTATGGGAGGATGTTGATACGGAGGATATTATGAGAGATTTATGAGAACATTTATTCATGTGGGGGATATGATGTGGAGAATAATTGGAAGTATATAGGAAGAAAACGACTGGGAGGGATGTCAAGATGAGAAAGGATATGCTGGAGAGGATATGCTGGATAGGAAAGGCTGGAGTGGATAGGTTGGAGTGTATAGGCTGGAGAGGATAGGCCTAGAGAGGATATGCTGGAGAAGATAGGTTGGAGAGGATAGGTATGAGTGGATAGGTCGGAGAGGATAGGCTGGAGTGGATATCCTGGAGTGGATAGGCTTGTGTGGATAGGCTAGAGAGGATAGGCTGGAGAGGATATGCTGGAGTGGATATGCTGGAGTGGATAGGCTAGAGAGGATAGGCTGGAGAGGATATGCTGGAGTGGATATGCTGGAGTGGAAAGGCTAGAGAGGATAGGCTGGAGAGGATATGCTGGAGTGGATATCCTGGAGTGGATAGGCTGGAGTGGATAGGCTGGAGTGGATAGGCTGTAGTGGATAGGCTGGAATGGATAGGATGGAGAGGATATGCTGGAGTGGATAGGCTGGAGAGGATAGGCTGGAGAGGATAGGCTGGAGAAGATAGGCTGGAGAAGATAGGCTGGAGGGGATGTGGAAAAAATCGTTGCAAAACTACTGTCTGTAAAAAGGATATGATGGAGATGATAATAAACAGAGATTGTGAGGAGAATGATATGAGGGTGTTTATGAAAAAGTATAATGGGAGGTTAAGATGGGGAGGATATGGTGGAGAAGATATAAAAGATTAAGATATAAATAGGCTAAGATATAAATAGAAGGATAGCCTGGAGAAAGTTGGGAAGGATGTGAGACGGACAGAGGAAGATGACAATAGTGAGTACTTGGGAGGAAGAGGTTAATGGAAGAAATTATAGGGGAGGACGTTATATTAGAACTTGATGTATGGTATATTCATAACAGAGGATATGATTGACAGCATGCCAACATGGTGACTCAATTCTAGGTGTTAAGAATTTGATGGATGTTATGATCAGACATAAACTCTGCACTGTTTATAAATTGTTATTTCCTTACTGATGTTAACCTATATGGATAGAATGGAAGTCTGTTTGCAATACGATTGAAGTACGTTTGTCCTTCGTCTTTATTTTGTTAGACATTTGCTGCAGATAATGATAGATGCAGGATGCCTGGAATGGGCTCTACTCATCTCCATTGTTCTCAGAGACTTGGGTTCCATATCCAGGGTGGTCAATACCGTCAGCTTCACAAAGGTACCCCTGGAAGTCATGGGACGAATGAGGGAGGGTCTCTCATTCCTGGAGCTGTGGGCCGACTCGGAATGGTAAGTCCATGATAATGTTCGAACGTTGCTGGAGATGTTGCATGTTGCATGTTGCTGTATGCTGGAGATGTTGCATACAGCAACCATTGTTTGAAAAGTTGAGTTGTTTTTGACAAAAATTGAAAGTAAATGGTTGATGATGTATAATAACAAGGGGTAGCATTATTTTCGTAGCAACTCATTTTTTTCCTTGGTAAGGAGAAGTGTAAACACTATAAACCTATCACTTATATCATATACGTAACTTTACGTCTTAAACTGTCAAAGGTAAACTACGGGTAATTGTGCCTTGATTGGAAAAAAGTAAAACTTAATTAGTCTTTGATCAGATCAGAATGAACTCTAGTAAACTGGAGGAGAATTAGAATACGATTATTAAGGCAACCGAAAAACAGACACAAAATCTAAGATCTAGCCTATACTGATTTTTGCTAAAATTGCCAAATTGATTATTTCTTCCATAAGCAGCAACTAGCGCATCTTAACCATTTCCTTTTTCAGTCCTGGCTACAAACCACTGATGCTTGCCGCAAAACCACAGACCCGAGTCTTGACCAACGTTGTCGAGACAACCACGTCCCCGCCATCTCCCAGACCCTGCTCGTCCGCCAGTTCCGACCACTCGGTGGGTCACCACGAGATGAAACGGTACGCCTCGCACAGCAGCAGTCAGATCGGTGAACTCATCAACGGGGAGGACGACGTGTTTGGCAAAGATGACGAAGCAGCGGAGGAGGTGGAAGATAGTCAATGCAGAATCTCCTGAACCGGATGGTCGCAGTACCGAAGGTGCCTGCTGGAACCGGTTACACCGACTCGCCACAGTACCGACATCGTCTGCCGGAACCGGTGTCACTGTCTGAGGTTGGTTCACATACATATTCTTCGTCGTAACACTGGCACATTCTGAAAGTTTCACCCACTCGTCACAGTACCGACAGTGTCGGTCGGAACCGGTTTCACTCTCTGAGGTTGGTTCACATACATATTCTTCTTAACACTGGCATATTCTGAAAGTGGATTCACCGTATGAGGAAGGTTCACATGTGAGATGCAAGGATATATGGCAAACCCTCTGTGGGAATCAAGGACATTTTTAGAAGAACCCTTGATGAGGTAAAGATCTTGCAATAGAAATGTGTCCACTACTGCATCCATCGTGTAGTCATGACCAACTGCTACGATGCTCTAGTCAGCAATAAAACTGACCATTCAATGTGTGTAGGAAACAAACAGTCGCATTACAGAAGATAGTGGGAACTTCCTTCCAGACCAAAATGGCAGATCAAATGAAAACTACTTTCTGCGAGCAGCAACAAAATTAGCGTTTGTTAATTCATATACACTGGATGGTTGTCGAACGTGTTTTCACTGGTCGGTTGCATATCACCAGCACGCGACATTTCTCTCAGGCTTAAATCAGTGTCTAGTTCATGGAAAGTGGGTCATTTAAGGTACAGAGTTATTGAAAGCTTTCTAAAAGTTTGGAGGTGTAATTCTATGGGCGTTGATCGCCTTCCTCGGCTCAAACCTCAAAGTTTTATGCAGGTAACGATCTATCACAGATGACTGCTTAAGTGTACTATATTTGGAGGCTTTCTTGGACATTCATACATAAATACTTCGTAACGCAGTTGTGACACGTTTCAAATGTCATCGAGGATAGTTCAGTTTGGAGATAGCATTTTAAAGACTGTCATGGTTACATGTAAATGGAACTACGTGAAGTATGTAAGGGTTAGTTTCAGATACAGTTAGGGGAGAATTTATCTTGAAATTATTTTAACAGGGATGAAATCTAATCAAAGTAGGCTTGAGGCATCAATATGTTACCTTGACAACAGAGGGCTATGGGAGTAAAGTTGATTGGTCGGCGAGGCATATACTTGTTGATGAGTGGGTTGGCGGCATTGAGGATCACAAACAGGTGTAGAGTGAAAGATAATTACTTTCTTTAAAACGATGTTGTAATTATGATAATGGAAGTACCAGACATAACAGATGATGACATACACAATATGTCATTTCATACTTCCGATTTTTTGTGTGAAAATCTGTGCCAGGAACAGCAAACTTTGTTCAAAACTGCAATGTAAAAACAAACAATGTGAAAAGGACATATTTTTAATTGAATATAATATAAAACTATTGCAGTTTACACCTTTAAAATACTTTGATATGCATTAATAATAATGACTTAAGTAGATAATTTTCTTAGAAATATTTGGTATTCAATATGAGCCTGAGATTGCTATGAAAGCATCAATCGATACAAATAATTTGAGGTGGGCTACACTATAGATTCAGATAAACTTGCAGGATTATATCAAGTAGATTACATCATAAAAGAAGTTGTATTAACATCCAAAATAGAATAGTTTTAATGAGTGATTGATTTTAGCTTTACTCTTTTAATCTCTCCGAGGAGGAAACAGCTTATATATGATTGCTGCATTCGTTTTGATAGTTTCTATTATACTTGGAGTTTATTTGGTTTCTATGAAAATTTGGTTTTACTTTTGGTAGAGAAATTATTGTCTTCCATTCTTAACATAACAGGGTTGTTAAAAGTGTCGATTTTTAATAGGTTTGCTTTAGTAGGATTGATCAGTTCTGAAAGATAACCTGTAAAACTTTTGTTATGTTAGTATTCTTTATAGTGGCTGAAATTGGCAAGAGCTTGTGATCTTTCTAGCCATAAATGTTGAATAATCTCTCGGGAAATCCATTTAACGATATGATTCCAGCTGCTTCCAATTCCAATGTTTTGTTTTCCATTTTGCTTCCAAAAAACTTTCAGTCCTACAAATAAATAAAATATTCCTACATTTAAAGGGACATCTATCAGATTTAGTGGAGTTAAAGATGTTTTTATCAAGTCTTTAGTATTGTCTCTTCTGTAGAGAGGTATCCCCTTTAAAGATATGAAAAGACTAGTTTTACATATCACTTCCCTGAAAGAGAGATCACAACCCTTTTTAGGATATGCTTAGTTTTGCAGCTCAGAGTCCTGTTATCGATATGCTTTAGACCCCATAAATCTTTATTTTGTGTGACTTTTTATTTCTTGTTTTTCTAACTTGGGTATGGGAGTGAACTTTGTATTTGGGTAATTGTAGAGCACACCCGGTCTGTTGTGTTGTACAAATGTAAGGAGATTCCTAGATGTAACTTGTATCTTTTTCAGCAAAATTTAGGGAAACTGATGCATTATTCTGCTCCCTTGCATTTTGGAAACATTCCCTAAAGAACCACTGGCATAATTAATAAACATTTAACCTATTTTGTCACCATGTAAGAGGTTTTTTTGATTTTGTTTGGTTTAAATGCTTTCAAGAGGTTGATGGTTGGAAGGGAAGATGTTATCAATTCTTTGGGTCATGGATGATGATAAATGATTTTGATAGTGATAATCGAGAGAAGGAAGGTGATGATACAAGCCAAAGATTTAAGTGATATGTATCTGTAAACTAACGGTAGTATTTGGAATGGTTTGAGTTAACATGGAGTGGAAAATTTATAAAAAATATGGGAATTTACCACAAATTCCCTATTATGCAATCTGTTTCAGAGTTGTAAACGTTTGTCTATAAGTTACTCTCTGTCTTTGATAGATGGTGACATTATTTTATTTAGTTTTATGCATTTTCTTTTCTTTTAACTATTTTCAACTACTTGAGTGATTTGCAAATACATCAAGAAAGAAACTTGATTTATTTGCAAATGAATCATGGTGAACCATTTTAATCCAATCATGTGTTCTTTTGTTTTATTGATAACTTTCTTATTTAATTAATTTATGGATATTTTCATCATTATCATCTCATTTCTATCTATTTATTAGTTTATTTTTTCTTTGAGCATTCGTTATTGTTCTCACCACATTTAACTATTTATGTCTCTGTTTTAATCAAATAATGTTTCATCTTACACATTTCCACCCTACTTTTGGACTAGGCATCTTCAAACACCAAATGGTTAACCATTCAGCGATTTTTAAAATATCTAGTTAAGGTAAAATTGCATTGCACACCTTCACTCATAATAATTCTAATGTAATCTTTGCTGAAAGCCTGTGTAAGACGTAGGAACTGCTGATGGCGTTAAGATTCGACTATTGTTGTGTTTGAGTGTGGCTCTACCTTCAAGCTTTAGGTACAAATAATTGTTACTTAATGATAATTTTAATCCCACAAATATTCATGAAGCTTTTATCTCAAAAAAAGAACCATTTAGAAGTGTAAACCGGGTTTGTGTTCTTTTCTGCTTTGCTCATCTTCAATATTTGTCTGTCGGTTGAATGTGGTAATTTTTTAGTAATAAAATTGTTGTGTAGTGCCACCTGCTATCAGATGGCAGCCTACACTTTATACTATTTACACTTATCACTGGACATTACCATTGAGAGATTTCTTCTTATAAGCAGTGACGTTACTAACTATGAAACTGAAATTCACCAGCAAAGACACACTGTGAGTTTCTCTGTAAATATCAGGAATTGCAACTACTAAAATGGTTATTTATTTCAAAGATAACACTATAGCAAATTCAATAATAAAGTAACAAAAACAAATGTAAGCTATGTACAGTGTAAATGATATTTTTATAATGACTGGTTGATTTATATGTCCTTGTATTCAAGGATTGATTGGAAACCAAATATAAGCTGTATTGGCCAAGACATTAATGTTCATTTGTTTTTCAAATCTTTTAGTGTTATGGTAAGATTATGGGGTGGTCTCCTGGTAGGGTCAGGTAGGGAGTACAGAACACAGATCTAACACAAGAGGTTAAATTAATGGGCTACGAAGAAGAAAATGACAGCTTTGAGATTCCATAAGAAACTGGATGCTAAAGATTGCATGATCTTGTGATGTATCCCTCTTTCTCTCTCAACGAAGAGTAACAAAAACAGGAAAATGATAGAATGTTAATTCTCACGGGATATGATTGACCACCGTCACTAAAGAATAGTAATTGTGAAATGACCCGATTGGACCAACTCTCTCGGACCTCAAGTCCTCGGGGATCTCCTGCTCGAGGTAGACTAACATTATGGGATGTTATTGAAAGGGTAATTGCGTCTGTTATTATTGAACACCCTAAAAATAGAAGTGAATAAGTTGCTACAATCATAAGCCAATCATAAGTGACTGAGAACGTTCCGTGTATAAGATCTGCCTAGATGCACAAGAATAGCATCCAAGGGACTCGCATGACACTCACCTGACGTAACATGAAGTAATGATTATACAATTCAGTCTGATGCCCAGGCTCTATCTTAAAAAAACAACAATCGAGCTATCATGTTGTCAAAAACAATCTCAGCATCAAACAAATAGTCGCAACATCAAGAGTATTCGTACCATCAGAAAAGTCGCATAAAAGCAATTCTTGCATCAAACCATTATGAGAAAGAATAAGATCAAACAGTCCCCCCCCCCCACCGCCTCCCCCCAATGAGGTTTGGGTTACCTTAAACTACCATCACAGCGGTAGCTACCATTAAAGTTAACATTTACCAGTTACGTTAAGTCTAGTCTGTTTATTTATACCAGGTGCATTCTGAAAAATTCAGAATTAACTGTGTACATTTTGAAAGCATGGACAAGGGGAACCTTTCAACTTCTCGTCTGGGTTTTTAAACTGGGGCACAGACCCCGAAGCGGTGCTCTTTTGTGTTTTACAATTTCTCACGGGTGTCATCTAGAATGCTACGGATATTTTGAAGATAGCATTGTTTTTTAACCGACTGATTTCTTTGATGATGTGATTGATCTGTTACCACGAATGTCTTTATAATAGGATAGTCCAGAGAAAAAATTCATTTCAAACAGATGAAACAAGGAACTTATTCGAAGCATGCCGGGTGATATACCTATTTAATTCTTTTGTACCGTTTCGAGTGGTTGAAGGAAACAGGTGTGATGTCGTAGCTGCACCCTGAAGAATTTGTGCTGTTTCTGTTTAATTTGTTCATCCAATTTTCTTCAAAAATTGCATCTGTTTGTTAACTATCATGGCGATGGGAGCACTAGGTAGGGGAAGGGGGGGATCCGAAGCGGTTAGGCAGGGATGCTTTATCCGTAGTGGATTCTGAGCCTTCATGATATGATCTATCAATGAAGTTTCCTGGTCCTTTCGCCCCCCTCCCACCACCCCACCCTAAAAGCATGTTATAACTGGGTTGCTGTTTTTTATTATGGTAACCAGAGGTTAATCATTCCCCGTGCGGTGGCATTAAAACAAAGAAACGAAAACGAAGATAATACACATTATTGAAATATTTCATTCTTCTAGTCTGTCTCCATTTATGAAACAACTGAAAATTCTTTCAGAAATAAAGTTTTTGGTCAGTACAATCCTTGTATGTCAGATTTACCATCAGTAAAGGCTGCTGTTATTCTACTCACATTAAGATTTCATTAAATGCATTTGAGTAACACTAGAAAAATTACATTAATTAACATTCACTTAAATGATAGTACTCTTTTTATATGCTTCGGTTAACCAATGATACGTAGCAGTGCAAGCAAAGACACATACACCAACTAGGGAGCTCTATTG
>JAIPMN010000242.1:0-40250 GCA_020650975.1 Apostichopus californicus | reverse complement strand
GGGGGTGGTGGGGTGGGAGGGTATGTTTTGGCCCCTTGGCAAGATTTCTATGATATTCAGTCTGTTGAGAACTTCTCGCAACATGGTTATCCATATTCTACCAACCGCGAGTTATTTATATATAACTATCACACCTCATACATAGGCAATACAAGGAACCGCCTTCAGGTAACTACCACAATAAAAGAGTAATGTACATCCCACCCACCCCCTGCCACAAAATAAAAGTGGGAAAGGCTTGAATGTTGAAGATTATGGAATAAGAACCGATGGTTCAAAAATCAGGACGCTGGCTCAATACTTTCACCTTTTCTACCTCAAATGTGGTATTGAATTTCACAAGTGTCATGATAGTCCAACCAATACGTTACAATACGGTTGCTAGTGCATGCCATCTACTCTCTATGTTCCAGAGGGCTGTGTGAGTTAGTAGAGCTATTTGTTTGCTCGATATGATGAACCTAATTGTTCCTTCAATGGCACAAAAGAGTGAGTGCATGTGGTATGGTATCGTTATGGTCGCCTTATAATTACGTCAACTTCCTATCCATGTTATAATCACGCCAACATACGCCGCCAACTTCTGGAACGAATTTTCCAGAAACACACTATGTGCAGGCCGTCGCTCAGGTTTCCAAGGCAATTTCATTTTGAAGATTGGTAGCATACTTTTGCTAAGAACAAGCTTAACTTAGCTCAGGCTTTTTGTACCCCAGAATTCAACCAAAACTTACACAGACAGGTTATAAGTAACAATGAAAATGAAATCTGAAATTTGCTATATAATTTTCAAATGTTACACACTACTCTACAACTAGGCTAACATTTTCACATGTTAAACACTTGATATTACGCAAAACGTTATAACAGTATCAACTTTACATGGCCACATAAAACATTGAAAAATTTCACAAGGGTTAGACTATATCACACTGAAAAGTTTGAAACATCGAAAAGTTATTATATATACACGTGAAAGTAGTAAAAACGTAACATGTATGCCTCAAATAAAAAGGAATACCTCTAAACTTTTTCGGTGAAACAAAAGGACAGAAACATATTTATGTAATGAGAAATTTTTGTACGTTTGAAAGATGTGGACAAAACCAAATTAAGAAAGAGACGCCAACCAGAATGACATACAAAAGATCATGGAGACTAAGACCATCAAAATTGATTGTCAAATTTGTAAGTATACCTTTCAAACTTAAGGAGTCGATTCGTGTTTATTTTGCGACAAATTTCGAGCGTATACATCGTCAAATTTATTACCTTTTGTATTTTACAAAAGAAAGTGTTCTATCCTCTCTCAATTCAGCTTCAGAATTGGGAGAGCATGAGTTAAATTTAGAAAGGTAACAGAAATAATATGTTTCATATCTTTCAATATACTAACATCAAACCTAAAAGTGAACATGCGCTAAGATAATGGGAAGTTTTGTTTAACAAATTCACCAAATTAATGTTTGCTTGTTCGACGGAAAACGGTTACTCGGAATTCCTGTCCACATCGGATACAATTTGTAAATGACTTTCCATCTTTACGAGGAATTAACCAACATCCACTGCAACGAATTCTGTACTTCTTGTAACTATAGTGAAATAGAGAGGTAAATGATTAGTCCCAATGGATCCTGGAATCGACGCCACCGAAGATATTACTTCCACCACATTTTATGGACAGTTGAGTGACAACCCCCCCCCCCCTCCCATTAATTTCGAGGATATAACAACAAGATTATAAGAAGATTATAAGAGCATGTAACAGGGTTGATTTAACAACCCCCTATAAAGATTAAGTATAACGTATTTGTTAATAGAGGGCGCGCGACAATAATAAATTTGTTGCTGTATAACACCTGAAGACGAATCTATACGTTATCGCTCTCTCCTACTTTACAGGTAGGTTGATGAATGCTTATTGTCATTTAACCAACAATAAACTAATCATTAAATGTAAAACATGTTACTATCCTAACTAATGGTTAATCAGAGTCAATGACTCTCAACTGTAGTAAATATCAGGATAGAAGTAAATCGTCGCTATTACTAGCAGACCTAATGTTATAAGTGTGCATGCTAGTATAGTCCAGGAGGCAACGATCGCCTGCACTTGTAACCACTAAAACGTTGTATTGAGTGTTATGTTTCATTATTAAATTCAGCCTTTTCATTAGTTATTCTTATGATGATCCAGTGCTAGGGTGTTTCGAGGTTAATTTATGATATGTGGGTTCTACCTGGATGCAAAATTACGTGTTAAACCAGAATTATTGCAACCGCTATAAATGTCACTTCAGAAGTTTGTGTACGTACGTACAGTGCAGTTGAGCGCCGGTTGCTATACATTATTTTGCGCATGAGCAGTCGGCATTAACTAGGGGAACCCCCTTATTATTGTTTACTTAGGAATTCCCCACTCAGGGACCGTCTGAACAGTTGTGTTATTAGTTTGTATTGTTTTGGGCTCATTTAACTAACGGATTTAGGGTAAAGTGTAGCTTATTTAAGAAGTTTTACCATTGTTTTTCTATTATTTCTGTGATTATATGCGAACTGGAGACCGAGATAAGAATGAGTTAGAATAATAAATTTGTTGCTGTATAATGTAATGTAACACCTAAAGACGAATCTAAACGTTATCGCTCTCCCCTAATTTACAGGGGTTTAGGACCATGACCACCCTGTTACAAGCCCATTAAGTAAAGACTGTTGAAATACATCTCTCCCCATGACGTCACACATCACGCGCTGGGATCAATTACAATGGTGTAAGGAAAATGTTTAGCGCCACAAAATACGTTGGATTAACTAACCAACCAACATAATGGAAGTTGTTTAATTGTCTGCCACCGCAATTTCCATTTAAGTACATTACAGTTTATTACTTCGTATTCAAATATACACAAATAAATGTAAAAAGAAAAAGCTGTGTTTAATCCTCACCGGATTCCACAGGCATTGCAAAGAGGCGTGCCGTCTTCTGCATCTCGCCATAGAGGTGTCCTTCTGGCACTACACGATGCACATTGTTTGCCACCTGAATAAGAAATGAGAAGAGATTTAAGATCATCAGTATTGTCTCCAATTTTAGCACACCTAACATTGTTAAAAGTTTTGAAAAAGTATTCTCCCAGAGGTTTTGGTAGTCAATGTTGTTTTCAGACAAGGGGGGGGGGGGAGGGTTAAAGTAGACATGAAATGTCTCACTGAGACAAAATGCTTTCTTTGTGGGGGTGAAATGCGTGATTAAATCTGAATCCCAGTGACCATTATTGGACTAATTAGCAAAATATGTATCATGGTTGAACCCAACATTCCATATGTAATGCCATATCAATATCAAACGGTTGTTCGCTTCTTCTATGATTATTCGTTCATTACTAAAAAGGGTCTGGTTGTGGAGTATCGACTTCCTTCATGCAAGATTATATATGACAATTAAACTCACTGTATCCGACAAGATGTACGGGTCTTTGGTATGCGAGAAAGGATCTTTTTGGTAGTTTCAGTTTTGGTGAAGGTTCCTCAGGATCTGCACCTTCTTTATTTTTGAAAGTACCCTCTACGTAATCTGAGTCAGTCGAACTATCCTCATAGGTGCAGCTATTACGATTCCTCCAAGCGCGGGAAACTCTAAAACCTCTTACCCTGAAGATGAAACAAAAAGCAGTTTAAGTAAGATGATTAGCTGTCAGGAGTAATATATTGGTGATGCAGATATTATTGATAGCCTGGACCGACTTGGAATAAAACAGATTCGTTGAAAGAGCGAAAAGACTGTGCATGCATGTGATTTGGCGGCGCCAAGGGAGGGGAGAGGGGTGGATGAGGGGGTGATCCTCCCCCTCCAAATGATGCTAGCTCCCAAGTTTCCCCTAGCCGGTATAACAGACTTGTAACCCCTCTGCATTCTAAATTTTCCTCTAATATACGTGTTGTTCAAGAGCATTTTTCACTTTCCATAATGGTTGTTTCCCAAACTCTTTGCTTGTCCCCCCCAGCCCGCCTCTCTCTGGAAAGGATTTGTTCCTGCGTGTGTGGCAAAGAGCCCTCATATATTGCTAGTAACATTTTCATTACTTTCGGCAACTCAATTTTCATCTACACTCACTTAAAATAAGACTTGATGAGCAACTGTGACTGCCAATGTCTGCTCCTATGAAGGCGAGACAGGTACGTTTTCACCGCAACGGTAACTCCACGAAAAGTAGGATCATCTGCTTTTGCGCTGCGATGTGGTCGTGACGGTTTGCGACGTTTACGGGCACTATCTTGTGGAGATGTAGTTTCCAATCTGTGGACAGTTGCCTCTGAACTGTTTTCCTTCTCTAATTCGGTGGGGTCCAACTCGATTGAAGCTTCTCTATAAAACGTATTCGAAACAAAAAAGGTATATGTGTGATAGAAATTTGGAACACCTGGTTTTCAAACTACTTAACAAAAAAGTTATTTCTTTAGCCCATTCATGCCACTTGTCAAGTCGGATTAACTTAATGCTGAATTTACATTCAGTTTAAAGCAGCCCTTTGAGTTGATGTTAACAAATGTCGAGACAATACTTATCACTAACGATGTAGCGTGTTTGCTTTACTATAATTTCATTTGAATTAGCGATTTCAGAACCATCAAAATTTGACATTTTCTCCAATATATTCTTTCACGTGTGACTAATACTGACTGGAAGAATTGTAGGTGGGTGACTTGAGGGAGTCTTACCCTGAACAATAGCAATTATACTTTGAGTACTACTTGCATGATGGTAAGTAACAAAATTGAGGGCCAAACTTAGCTGCTTTACTCATGTGCAACAGTCATGGCTGACTTACAAAGGATAATCTCGAGGCTGATGTTTATTCTTAAACATAATTGCTGAGTATTTTCTGCATATTTAGGTCAGAACTACTTAATCTCAATAGCATTCTGAATCGTGGAGAATTTTTTCTTCAAACTTTTGTAAATATTAATGAAGGAAACTCGGAAGATGAAGCAAGCTAGCAATGTCATGAAGGCCATTGTCACGAAAATGTCTTTGTTATTCTTCATAAGATACAACATCATTAATCCACTGAGAAAAATAATACCATTGCAAAACATGTTGCATATATTATATTAATGAATTGTGGATGCAGAAATTATTGGCAATAAAATTAAATACATCACAGTTTAAGGTTACATCAAAATGACTGTTTCTGAGCACCTGTAATGATGACATCGCAAATCACCGTACTCTCTAGAGTGAGGAATGTTTTTATCTGGTAACAATATGCTACCTTCAAGCAACTATAAGAGTTAGGAACAATATACTGATGTGGGTATATATTTCAATGAATAGTGTGGAATATTGTTCTCTTACGTATTGGTGCCACTATGTATGCAACCGCAATATCCCTTTAATATCTGGAATCGGCCTGAGCGCTAAGTTGTGGAAATTCGCAGGTAAACCTATAGAGTGTTATTTGGTGGATCTTCAGTCACCTGCCTTCCTTCACCACACACTGTAACCATGGCATTTGCCATAATAATGGTATTGTTCTGATTGAGTAAATATTTGAAGTATGGAAGAAACTGAATCCGTGACGTCACATACG
This sequence comes from Apostichopus californicus, assembly GCA_020650975.1. NCBI lineage: Eukaryota > Metazoa > Echinodermata > Holothuroidea > Aspidochirotida > Stichopodidae > Apostichopus > Apostichopus californicus. Next base: position 34,659 of record JAIPMN010000242.1, on the reverse strand, counting down.
CCAGACACTCTAGACGTTCGTTATATTGAAACATTTTGGGATTTTGTTGTAATTTCAAATATATGTTGCTCTCAGGTTGCAAATTACATTATACCTGATAATGTTGAGTTAGTTTTGCGGCCGATAAATACGTATATACTATGGAGGCTTCTTCCACTTGAAGTATTCCTTTCAAACGTAGCAGTGTCCTCTCTATTTAGCTCTGTGCAGTTTGCCAGGTTACATTGATACGTAGTGCATAAACTCAATCAATTTGGTGATCAGCAGTAGTTACATGAATCAAGGAACTCTGTATAGATTAAGCACAGCTAAGTAAAAAAATGCGGGCAAATTACACCATAAACGATCAATAATACCGCATGTAAGTCTCACTGAATACATTTTTGTACCGTCCTAACCTACTTAATGCTTCGAAAGCGTGGTTTTGAACTAGCCTGATGAAAAAGGGTGTGACGCTGGCATCAGTCGGTCTGATTGTACAAACGTTGAAATCTACACATGTAGGAGAGGGGTATGGAAGTTTAGTAAACAGATTGGTTTCTTAATGCACGTATGATGATCATTCAAAATTAACATTCCACAAAGTAAAGATCACAGTATTTTTATGTTACCCTTATATATTGGGATATATGTTTAGTTTGTGATAAACTCTTACATGTTTATAGGTGTCACATTGACATGCTTATGGAACGCACTGATTGAACTTTGTGGCTGACTTATAGTTGATATCACAAAGTTAAGACCGATATTTACGAGAGACATTATTGCATTTATAAGCAGAATAGTATTATTAATGTTAAATCGCTCACTAAATCAAAACTTACTGAAATTACAATGATCTACTTTAACAAATAACCGTCTTTTTGAGATCGGATAATGGAGAAACTAAATAATAAAAAGTAAGATATTGTTATAATGGCCAGAATACAAGATGACCAATGCGATGGTAGTGATACTTACATTCTTTCTTTCGATCTTTCGCTTGCCACAGGTTTCAAACTTTCACTTGGATTTTCATCAATCGTCAATAATGTATCCATCCATGGACGGAAAAAAGAACCATTTTTGTTATTGAGATCCGGAAAGAATGCTTTATACTTCTCATAATCAGACGAAGAGAGCTTACATTCCCAAGAATGCTCCATGTTTAGTTAATAATGACCCTTTTTTGCTGTGAGGTAAGTATAAGTTTGATTTTACTTCTGAAGAAACGTCACCAAAGAAAACTGATTATAGAGAGGAGTGTATATTTACGAATGAACAGTTTCTGCTCCAAGTGTGATTTAAAGAGGAACGTTCAATTTTGTTCCATATGAAGAGGTGCGGCCATTCAATTGCAGCAAAACGATCGATTAAAGTAGCTCACCTGAGGAATGTATACCTTTACCATACCAAGGTGTCTTAACTTACTAAAATGCGTAAACAACTTGAGTAATCAAAGGACACGCCACCAGGGTGGTTTTTCAAACAATGGGAAAGAGTCGTTTTTGGATGTGGATAATTATATACTTCACTAAGAAAAAGTTCACAGACACAACAAGGAGAATTTTGAACCATCTGGGAAAGGCGTTTTTCTACCTGTTTACGACAATGAAAAATAGAGAGCAATGAAACGGTATTTTAATCATTACAGAGTCGGAAGGATTAATGTATTCATTAAGCAAAGAACGTTTCATCGATGGTTGCAGTTACACAATAATAACGACAACATACATAGTACGATGGTTTCGTCGAAATAAACCCCTTGGGATTAAAAAAAAAATTATTCAATGGCGCAATCAACAGTTCATTTTGGCATTGATGACGTCATGTGTCGTATTCTTGTTAATATATTTCCTGCTGACATTGACGTCTCATAACAGAACCAATGTTCGGTATCATGTTATGGTGTCCCGGAGTAAGAAGACATGGGCTAGGAACGGGTAAGCTTGCCAATGGTGACGTCATGTTTAACATTTAATGCCCGTCTATCCTGAGTAACTATTAAAAAGAAAATGGTTAGTATGTACTTGTGTCCAGGTCTTTTGGAACTATTGGGTTGCAACTGTGATCATTATATGCAATGGTGATGTCATGTAAGGATTTTGGGTTAAGGGTCGTTTTTTTACTGACGTGTTATAGAAGGAACCATACCCCACTACTAAGGTGTAAAGTATCTGGACAGATAATCGGTCAATTGGTAACAATGACGTCATAATTGGAATTTCGTTCTCGTGCTTTTGTCTAAGCTTCTACCATAAAAGTAAACCCGTTCTGGGTTATGTGACGTAAGCGGATTATGTCGAGTTGGGGAGGGCGGTATTAAACTTTCATGTGTGATTTTCTAGATAAAGTACCTATTGAGCGACGTTTCATAGCAGGAGCTTTGTAAGGTTACTTTATGGTGGGATGTCCCGGTAAAGTGGATCTATGGGGCTGAGAATTGGGGAAGAGTGGAGTTGTGTGGCGTACCTGTAAATTCTCTGTCTCTTATACAGCGACGTTTCATAACAGGAACTATGGAAGTTACTATGTGATGTCCAAGCATAATTGCTAAAAATATTGAAATTTCCTGCTGGTCCGAATCATTTCCAGTTATATTGAGTAGTGGTAAATACGAACAAAATATCTCAGTGAGGAAAATATTTGATGTTGTTAGTAAAATAATTTTTTGAAGTTGGTTCACGAGGAACTATATTTGACTTTCTAGCGTATATGGGGCAAGTGCTGTTGATCTTAAGATTCAGTATAACTTTGTTGGCGAAAGTTCCGAATATATTATGATATCAGCTGTTTCTTTTAAACTGATTTACACTTTTACGGTGTTATCAAAAGTTTTATACCGGGAAGTAAAATATTTGTTAGTTTACTGAGTGTGAAAAATTCTCTATAAAATGTCGAGTATAGAAGACTTGTATCTAAGCTTGAAGAACTTGATATGGTCCATTTATAAAGGTGGACGACCCCACGGGGATAAAAGTATTGAAATATGATAGTCGCGTTAAGATTATGCAGTTGTAAAATAATTACTGTGGTATTGGCATATCACGCTTAAATTATATTATTACCTCCCTTCATAATATATATCGGCATGTGTTTTTGTTTCAACGCCAGACAACTTGATGGATTGTTGGTATGTTTTAAAGCAATGATTTGTTACATCACTCAATGCACACAAATTGCACAGCATACAAATTTTCCAGATTGTCAATTCTCCGTGAACACCTTAGTGGGACTTTCACCAAGGGAAGTGATAACAGAGAGTTGTTTATATTAACTGTGAAACGACAAGCAATCTAGGTATCACTTTGAATGAATTCGTTTATTTTATCTGGATGAGAATAGAACGCATAATGGATCATGTATTTATAATGATAGGGAGTATTTAAGTCGTTTGCACCTTCCTGAGTTTCCCCTATAGCTTTCACTTTTGTCAAACAATATGAAACTATTTTCAGTTTATTTTAACAGGATAATAATTGAAGGATCAATTGGTCATGGTTAAAACCAGCAAGAAATGTTGTTCCAATTCGTTTGTCAACTGTTTGAATTCTTCCTCTTTCGATCCATCAAGCAATATTGCTGACTTTACCGACGTTGGCGCAATACAAAGGGGTTACACAACATTCACATATCTTTTGAAAAAGGTAACTGATGTAAAGATTTATGCAAACATCGTAATTAACTATGATCAATATTAACGATCTATTCTTTACATCGCGGAGAAGAGAATGAAATAAACATTTAATTTCATTAATTATGTTAAAATTTACAGTATGCATAAAAGACTAAAAGAAAGCAGATCTTTAAAATATTACACGGGTCACTTTGACCAATCCAGTAACTTTACTTGATGGACGATAGTTGTAACTGGCATTGTGTAGTCGTTAGTGTTCCAATTACGTATAATATGATTGTATATGAATATGAAGCAGAGATAATTGTAACGCTTAACTTGGCACAGTAATGTAAATATTGATTCACAATCAAGTACAGGTAACAGTAACAGGTGCAGTTGGTAGTATTCCATATTAAGTATTACTGAATTTAACTATATATAGGTGATAAATGATGAGGATCAAGTTAAAGTTATTATTTACTAGGTATGAGATATAAACGTACTATAAACAATACAAAACGTACGAGCTGTATCTTACTGGCTAATTCAGGAAATAAACAAAAAAACAAAAAAACTGAAAGTCAAAATCATTTGAATGGCATATTGAAACTCAAATAGGCCTAATTCACTAAAGTTGAAATGTTTCTTGACAAGAATAGAATCAATAAACCATGTTTATTGATATTACGTTTAATTGGTTTGATAATCCAGTTAGAAGTATGAAGAAAATGATAATAAAACGTCACTTATCATGAATGCAATAACTTTACAACTAAAACTTGCTACGGCTCTTTGAAAAAGTGAACAATAATTCTAGTATATTCAATGATAGAGACTGATTTCCAGATATGATGTCACAACTTGTGGATATTTATAGTAGAGTAATGTTGGCATATAAAGCTGGCTCAGTCAGTGAAGGAGGGGATAAGTATTGCTGCAGAAGTTGATGACATAGGATATAATCTTCCTGTTAACAAGACAAAAAAATGAATCAGAAGGACCAGTAATAATATATCGGCATATAATGGTTTCTATAAATGTCTGCTTGGAAGGGACTGTAAGGGCTCTTAAAGCACGACTTGGCATACACTAGGTTCGGATGGAACATTGAGCTCCCTGTTCAACACTTAGCTCAGTATGAAATCTTTAGAGTCAATACATTTTTGATTTATGTTAATCTGAACAGAGACTCTGGTTGGATATAAAACTTCGGGTAAAAGATGGCCCGAATCAATCTTTGTATATTAATGTATGGTAAATTACACAATAGCTATATGTAGCAAACAGCGTTTTCTTGATCCATATTAAACTCGTAGCTGGTGCAAAAGATTTAGATAATATGATATTCAAAACCGGCTATGAGGGCATGATCAAGTATGATGTTTTCCAATGGCCATCCCGCTAAGTCAAGAGCTTAACTGTATTAGATTCAGCATTTGCAGTAGTCATTCGCATGCCAGAAAATAAACAGTTATAAATATTAACGACAAACATGCAGAAAAGTGTTGTATGATGTTGTCGTATATAGAGTTTCTCACATATGTTGGCTTGTGTTGATAGGAACATTAGACCTGTGTTTTTAATATGTTCTTATTCTCAGTTATCTCTACTGTAGTCAATGATGGTGATTGAGTTTCTGTACCATGAATTCAAATCATGCGATTTTACCATGACAAAACAATCATTAGAAGTAGCAGGTGAAATTACCAAGTAACCAACTAAATGGTACCACAACTATATATCTATATATCAAAAAGTAATTACCCTTGACTGAACAAAATGACGATTACTGGCTCGGAGCTGCCTCACAGTGTTAAATATGTCAACCCGTCGTTCTGTCTGTACACGCTCTATTTCCGACTTAACACACAGGAAGACGCCACTTCGATCAACACTATTCCTACGTGAAGAAAAGATAAGAACAACAAAATAGTATCATGGGATTCTGTTTTTTACTTATTAATATTTTCAGACTAGAAGATGTTTAATAAAAGAATGGTATCGGCATATAAAACATGGTATTCGCTTTGTATATCCTTATACTTACATGCAGTGAACCAGTGCTTTTGAATCTGAACAGTACGTGTCTTGTAAACTCTGAACTTTATCGATAAAATTCAATAATCCTGGCAGATCTTTCTCATCCCAAGCTTTAGCCTGCAGATGGTGTACTTTAACCGGATTCTACAGGTTGAGCAAAAAAAAAATTAATGCCAGAAATATGAATGCTGGTAGAATTGTCCAATATAACATCAGGTTATCATGCATGCACATCTTTCTGCATACTAGAATTTACGTCCTCTTTTTTTCATCAAGTACTGATAAGTTCCTTTAATTTAAATTGATAGGAACTTTATGTTTGGCTCTACATTTCCTGGAGACAAGGAGGCGTTCATTGATTAATGATGTATGGTTAAGCAATCACCCAAATATTGATGTAAACAACCAACGTTTTTAATCATATCACCTATATCAGCACTATAACACTTCATATCAGATATATCACTCTGGGCTATATATACTTTGCATAAGAGAAAAGAGTGTGCATCTCTTCACCATATATTGTGACTGAAAGTTATGCTAGATATTATTTCATTGTTCCTCTTTAGGAAGGACAGGGGAGGATGTGTTACAAAATACTCAAGGACATTGAAAAGGGAGTTTATTAGTATAGGTACATGAGTTTCATATTGTGTATTTATATAAAGTACTGATTGGAGTGCGATACATATCGTACCGTATACGAATTGGATACTACGTCTAAACAGGTTAAAGGGCGTTAATTGCATATTTGGATGAATTCTTTGATACCAAATTTGTAGCAATTGAGATTGGCCGATGGTCAGAGTCATACCATTCCTCCAGTATACCGACCTGTGAATCTATGTGGGAAACTTTGAAATACTTGTAGTAGTAGCCATCTTGTTCGTTAGAGTCTGACAGCTCTACCGTCATAAACCCATAGTCCACGGTATTACGATCTGGCCAGTACTGAACACACGTCTATGAAAAGGAAATTTGTTAGACTGAGGTAAACTTCAGTTGTCAAGAGGTTACATAGAGTACGATTTATGGATCATTTCATACATAAAGAATAAAATACCTCATCTTATAGAACATTCAAATGACGTTTAAAAAACATTTCGTATGAATCACAAGAATCTCACTATTCGCGACGCATAAACTTAACTCATGGATTGAGGGCTGTAATAAAACTGTAGTTTCTTGCAATGTACAGTTTGCAAGGATCCTAGACACCTGGTTTCTCTATATTTCTGCATATTGCAGTCAGTCACTGGAAATTTCCTCTAGCACAGTCACGATCATTCAGTTCTATAACATTAACTATAAAATTTGAGTCTTCTTCCACGAAGATAACCGCGGGACAATGGTATGTATACACAAATATCAAGAGGGCCTGAAGGAGCAGTGCTTTAATTAACAACAATCTCCCTTTACAAAAGCAATATATATTTACAAAGGAAAATAAAGGAAACAAAACAAGAAATAAAAATGAAGAGATGAGTAGAAGAACCTAACGGTAGAATAATGATCAGACAATATAACTATGTCCTTAAGTGTGACTTTTATACATAAAATCAGAGTGTCCAAAAAAATTGCTCTACGCAACGAATAATCTGAATGAATCACTGTTTAAGAATGTTTGCACTTAGCATTAAGTTGCACAATTGAACATATGGCGACAACTAAGATTTAACTACCTCATCAGTCGGGTCAATTCCGTTCAGCATCACAATAAGAGAGCACTTCCAATCAAATATCAGTCTCCAGAAGTCTTCTACTGTGTTCGGCAATGGTGACTGGGTGACAATAAATGCTTCACGACGACTGTAGGACTAATTAGTACAACTGCATGTTAAAATTTCAGTTGTGTGTAAACTTGTAAAACTTAGGGTGCAAATTTCCATGTTAAGTTAAATATTGACTGTACAAACCAATTTCTACATTTGCAACTTAATTATGGTCTATGGTGTAACTTCTATATGCAAACTTACATTTAAAGGCTTACACTGTTGGTTAGTATTGAGTTTATGTTCCGAAGGTTTTACAAAATATACATAGTATTTTAAGTTAACGCTTATTTTTATGTTTGAAAACTGGTAGGTTTTTGCTTCAGTCAGGCACATATATACTCACATCAACTGTAAACGCATTAATGTACCCTTCTGTGTTAATTTTCCCCACACTTTGCAAGAAGAGGAGTTTCTTTGACACTACAATTGAGAGAATAGAACAGAAATAATGTGTTACCATGAATATGAAACAATTCAGTAATTGTAGCACCTTGTGCTAAGTTGTGAAACTGCATGTTATATTGTACCAAGGTTGGTTCACATTGTACATTAAATTGTATTCTGATCCATTGTCATGTGTCCAAACAGTGATAAGTCAACCTTTAATATCGCCTTAGCCGTTTTCCAGAAACGAGTATCTTTGGATTTATTTTTTACAAAGCCCTTTGTTCAGAACTGTAAATGATAGAAAGTTAGTACAATAAACTATTTAACGTAATTTCCAACTAGTTTACAACTAAGACTATATGATTCAACTCTCAAATTCGTTGACATTATATGTTATTGAATGAAATATGGTAACCTTTGAGAATGTGAAACTACTTTCTTGATGAATATACGTTGACGTGAAACCATTATATGTTGACCCACGTCGTCACAAATTGGCTACATAGTTACCAGGGGTGATACCAGGAAACCGAACTCTGTCTGGTTCTGCCGGAGCACTAGATTTGTGAATCCTATCTCGATTATCGAGTTTTGAATGGATCTGAAACAGATTTGAAAAGAACATTACCGATTTCACCAGAGCAATCGTCACTCTTTTGAGCTAGTGGGAGTTACACTTCTGCAATAATGAATGACAATTTGATTTCTGAATTTACCTTTTCTGCGTTTAACGTAACAACTACTTTGTATTTTCTGAGCACTGAACTCAATTTACTTTACCAGGATGAAACCTTCTGCACGTAATGTTTGTGGTTTTTCGTCACTATAACTTCAAGTCCCTTTAACCTTAAAATCTAACTGCTGCAAATGCAAGATCCAAGTGTTAGTATAACATAACTCAAGTACATTCTTATTTAACTTTTGACAGAAAGAAGAAATGATATGAAACCCAAATATACTTTACCTTAAGCTGTTTGACTATTTTCTTCTTATTTTGGTCCAGTGACAAGGCGATCATACTCTCTGTAGGAATCCACGTTTTACCAGTCAAGTATTCCTCCAACAGACATTCATGCAAGAACGCGTATTGTGTCTGCCATAACAGAGGTCAATTAACACGTGTAAAGTTTACGATGAATTGCATCTAAAATAACTATACGGTTTTCGGTACTTATCAGCTGACAGTTTGACTAAACATTAACATAGCTGTATGATGAACTGGTCTAAATTCTGCCAAAGTTATGGTATATTATAATATTTTATAAACGCTTTTGTCGATTCATCATTGATTGGACACCGTTTAAGGCCGTGAAACCGTGATCACTTTATCTCTGTAAACTAAGATAGAACTTTTTTTTAGAAAGTACGTTCGCTTATGTGTCAATGTAAAATTCTTGACAGCAATGACTTCTCATAATACATTTTAGTACAGATGCTTAACACAGTGTCCATGTTATCCTGGTGACAACACTTAAACTGAAGTTTAAAGGTGTCTTACTATACGATATAGCTTCCTTCCTACTTTTCAATGAAAGTGATTTCTTAGGAACAGCCACTAAAACTACATGTTTTGCCACGGTTAATAAAGTTCCGTCTTTTTCATACATCAATGATGAAGGACATATTTGTTCATATTTACCGGTCTCTGGATCATATCAATTCTATTTTCACGCATTTCCTGAACGTACCCAAATACATCGATCGTTTCAGATCCGCTAAGAAAGTCTATAAGGGTGTACAAACCAATAAAAGTGCCTGTTCTCCCTACTCCTGCGCTATTAAGGAAAACCAAAAGAAAATTGAATTAGGATTCAGAATCAAGAGAAAATATGCCCCTACGAATAAAAAAAAAAAGGTTTAAGATGTTCATAGCAATTTTTTATTGTATTTATCATCATTGGTGTCCTTTACCTACCTATCACTGAAAATAATACATTGCCAATAAAACGAGGGACAATACGTAAACTGTGATGCCACGAGATTTCTTCCTTCGTGTTTGGTTGTATGTTACATTGAATGTATCAGTATAAATGAAATGGTGACTAGTTGAAAATGCATGCTCTCCCAACATTCTCCCAACAATATTAATGGTTTGATAATGTAATGCAAAGTAGTAAATAAAATCTTTTTGCTGTTTGATAACACCCGCGCGAAAATACATATTGACACAAAATATCTTGTTAGTTTGTATTTTTAAGTTTCGTTAATTGCCAAATAATTGCAATAATCTATATATATATATCAAATACTGATGTTGTTATTGGTTATGCTAATATTGTAATCAGCACCATGTTTGAGGAGAGGAAATACACCGTGGTTTCTCGTATGGTATATTGATATCCAACCTCCCTACTCGGTATAGCGAAATACGGATTTATAACTTGAAGGAAACGCGTCTACCTTCTTTACTTTGAAATGTTGTTTAACCTTACCTACAGTGTACAACCAATGGGGCAGAAACATTCTCTTGTGCTGCCTTAACTTGTTTAGTGAGAGATATCAGAGGTGTCGGCTGCTCGGGTATGTCCATATCAGGCCATGTAAGGAAATGGAAGATCCGAACAGTTCGAACTTCTTCCTCCTTCAAAGAAAACAAACAAGTTATCTTTCCATGTGCCAGTCACTTTTTACTTGGTTTACATTAAAAATACAAGCTATTGAAATTTGTTCCACATACTCAGGTCATGATGATCGTTAAACACTATATTCGCTCTGTGATTGATGACATGACTTCAGCATTTCAAATTCTTGTTATCATAATGGGGTCGGATAAATTACATGTTATATAACTTTGGGTTAACCAATGACAAAACGATAAATGACAGGGGACTACTGAAGCACCGCATCCCATCGTAGGCATACCCATAAGGGCAAAGATATTTTGGAAGAAGTAAAACAAACAATCAAATAGACCGTCGCGCTGGATGTGGAGGATGCTGAATTTACTGATCTTTGTGTTCATGGATTAGCCTCGACTTTTGGTAGCAAATGTCGCCAAACGAACTGGCTTTTACGTCAGTACCAATGGCATATGTAATTCGATTTGCATATTATGTGGACTCGTATCCAAACAATGTTGTAGCCTACCAATGTAACAGTCATATATCTTGTAGTATAGTCAGCTACATTCTCGGACTTCAGCCAGGTAACATTTATCTCACCAAAAAATTGCCCTTTCTTTTCGACTTTTGGCCAATACTGCAAGCAGCGATCCTTGGAATAAAAACAAATGCAACACGTTGGAAGGTCTGTATGAAAGAGTTTTATATATAACTTTGTTAACTTTGATCTTTGAAGGATATTGATTCTGAACGCTCTTATGTTTAAAAAAACAATCAGCATTGCCCCAAAAATATATGTTTTTGAAAACTTTAGGTTGATGCTGATGAACTTTTGGTAGTTCAAAAGAGGGAAATAGATTGGTATTTTCTGGCGGTAGATTAACGCTTGTTTCAGTTAATACTTACTTTTCCTCGCTCAACAAGGTTTGTTAACATTACAATATTTAGAACGTGTTCTTGCCATATCATTCTCCAGAAGTCGTTTAGAGAAGCTTTATTTGGTCCTTTGTAATATAAGAACAAAGAAGAAGAAAAAACAGTGACAAGAAAGTGATGATCGATAACTTGTGATCGTGGTTGATTGATATTGTTTGTTATTAGTTAGTATAATTAGTATAATAGTTTAGTTTTGTACTCTCTGATTATTGGAAAAGATTGACAAAACTTCCATTATTAACCGAATTCAAATTTTATAAGCAAAGGGATTCTATGTTTGAAATGGATAATCGCTGATGCAATATCCTATTTCAGTTTTGCTCCGGGATCCTTAATGCGGCTTACCTGGATGCAATAGCAACTGAAGGAAATATATGTAAAAACGATTCATATCAGTTTTAAGCACTGTTTTAAAAAGGGAAGTAATTCACATATTTCCATGCGTAAAACTAACCTTGGCAAGCTATGAAGGTTTTGTCTCCAGATAGACCCTGAAAGAGATAGAGAGGCGAAACGAGTTATAAACATTGTGATGTAACACGATAACCCATTGTTGATTTCCCTCTAAAAAAAAAGGATAGATTCTATGTTGTGAATTTTTCACTTTCTCTCGAAAGAAATAAAAGGATCACCCAGAAAAGTTCTAAAGAATTTCAGTTGTTTTTACTTATTTTAATTATAAGTCCCTATAAATTATCAATTTTCACAAATTTCTCAACCTAGTCGATAATTTGTGTATTCATACCGTTATATAATTCGCATTATAGTAGTCTGAATGTTGATCACCTCTTAGCGATTCCAAAACTACTCTGGAATGATCATCTGCAGAGGAAATCATAGACAGAGACTTTATTTGGAAATAATTATCCTGGGATAAACCAATATATAAATGTCATTTTCGTTTCGAAAGTCAATTAAATAAATAAATAATTATTGAAGAAATATATACAAGTCATGCGATACAGTCAATTATTTATTTATGTTGCTCTTGTTTATGTTAATGAAGTTCCTCGTAGATAGTTATGAAGTGATAGATAGATTGTGAAGGAGTGTACAAAGGTTACTAGATATAAACGTATAGACAATTCTGTGTTCAATAGCACGTAGTCAAACGAGATTTAGGGAAACAAAATGCTGCATTCTCTAAGTGCCCGTCTGCTAACACAAATGACTTGATTCAAATACAATAGAAAATAAAATGTCACTGTAAATTTCGTTCTCAACTGCTGTAGCAGTATATACGTATAGTTTAAATCGAATACGATTTTGTTCAGGCAGCTAAGAAGACATTTTAACGTTGAGGTATTGCATATTTCATACACTAGCATACAAAAATGCAGATACTATACCCATGATGATATCGAGTGTCGAACCGTCAATATACCGGTGTAACCGGGATTTCGGCTCAACAAATTCTATAATAGCTTACATTAGATAACATTCTGGGTCAATGTATTTTTGAATTATGCCAACTATGAATTTATGAAGCAATAGCTTAAAATATTATCGGAAAGGCCAGGTAGGTGTAGATTTACTCACAATATGAAGTATTCTATAGTCTTGCATCATGTATAGTTGAGATATGATATTGTTATCTTATTGGCTGTCAGAGACAATAAAATACTATGTGCCATCAAACGTGTTCTTCTAATGACCACTTACAGTGTCATCAAGTAACATTTTCACTGTTCATGTGAAGTTCAGTATGTAAAGAGAAACTACCTAATGGCAAGAAGAAATTACTGCCATCAACTAGCGCAATAACTGAGACTTATAGATTGCTTTCAAAAGCATACAATAGCTAATTTTCGGTTTCTTTTGCCATACCGAGTAAGGAATTGTTGATATCTGGTAGTCAAATTACACTGTTTTACAATTGTACTGATATATAAAAGTCGGGACGGACAAAATGCGTGCTTAACCAATTGCAACTTATATAAATCTTTTACCCTATGCGAACTCACAAGAATATTGTCAATGGCATTAACATGACATTGGCATTCGTTGTTATTTCATGTGATAGTTATCACACCGTTTGTGCATCGTGTATATGAAAGAAAGTTTTGGAGTATTGTTTACTGTAACTTACATGGTAACATATTCTTGAATCTGTTCTTTTCCTTGTTTTCAACTTTCTCACCGACTTCACTCTGATACTGTTTTCCCTGTCTAAGGAGCTGGAAGGAAATATTTCGAATCAAAGCATTTAGTTGGATTTTCAATAAATGCTCTCTTTTAAGGAAAGTTAAAGCTTTTGAAATGTATAAGGGTAAACAAATTTTAATATTTAAGGGTATCAATGTAATTCAAGTCAAATTACTTCAATAATTGACTTAAATATGCATTTTAATTAATATTTCAAAGTATTTATGGGAGAAACCGGCGTTTATTTTACATGAATCATATTAGGCATAGCTGAAAGAATTTCCGTTACAAATCGATGAATATATTTTCGCGTTTGATCAATTGCTGCGACTAATTTTTAGCTATAAAAATGCCAAACATTGAAGATATCGCACACTCTCTAGCAAACTTCAATAAAGATGAAAGAAGAAGTTTAGACCAGCCAATTACTGACTAAAATAATTTATGGTGAATACACTTGTGTGTCCTAGACAAGGGACAAACTGTTGAAGTGTACCCCGACCACATTCACTGTATGCCATTGTAACAAATAGTTAATGAGTAACAAACTCTCACATTTTTTCTGATGCTGTCAAGAAAACGATGTAGGTTTGTTTCGGAACTGACATATCTGGATCTTTGAATCTACTCAGACACATCCTTTCAGGTATGCCTTGTACTGTTATATTAGGAAAACTTCAATAATCAAATCGTACCATAAACTGCTCATTGAAAGTATCGACTGCACCGCTCTGACATTTTGTAATGTATCTCGCTAATTCTGTTAGAGGTATAGGAGCTGGCTGTTGTACGTTATCATACACTGGGATAGCTTGGTCATTAGTCTCATGATCAGTGTCTGGTATCTTCTGATCTACTTTCTCTTCTCTAATGGAGGTTTCAAGAGGAGTTTCACCTAGAAATGTAGAGAGTGAGATTGGTACAGAATGATGTGGCTCTACTACACATTGAACCATTGGTTCAAAGCGTTGAATAGTAAAATACACAGAAAACTTGAATTTCAAAATATGATTATTGTATCTTAACAATATACAAAGCTGGATCTTGTTTACAACTACAGAAGGAATCGTGTTATTGCAAGAAATGTAGAAAGTGAAAGAAAAGGGAAGATCGAAAAATAGGGACTGAACATGTTTTTGTCTCCACTAACAATATTTTACAAAATGATTAAAAAAAAAGTGTGAGGAGACATGACATTGATAAATTTGGGACAAAACGTATGAACTCAAGAAACGTCGCTTTTGAAGTTACCTTTCTGAGTGGGAGGGCTCGTGCCTTTATAATCAATATTAAGAGTATTTACATGGATCCGTCTTCTACAGTACGGCAGAACGTTAAGTAAGGAGAAAAGAAATGAAAGGACACAGGTTGACACTGTAGTGTTGAGTGTAATTATATAGATGAAGATTGAATGTAACGGTTACAATTAGCTAATATGTAGACCTTGAAGGGAAATTATAATACAATGTATCCTCTATTTATACGCATGGAAGTTAAATAAGATAATTATAGCATTTTTCTGTGGAGAAGTGTGGAGATAACTGAGAGTTACATGGGACTAATATTATAAAGAATTGTTAGAGATAAACTTCAGAATCAAAGAACATGTAGTAGTAAAAGTACGTGAGTTTATAATCCATTTTTCATCAATTGTACTATAACGGAGATTCGTGAAGGAAACATTGCTACTAACTAAAGTTAAGTCGAGCCGAGTCGAGTCAAGTTAAGTTACCATAGTTAAGTAATATAGTTAAGTCACTAAAGTTAAGTAACGCTGTTCGCGAAGTGCTCACCTTTTTCTTTGAATTACTGCACCCAAAAAGATGATGGAGACTAAGAGAAGACAACCCCCAAGAGATGACGTAACAATAGGCAGCCATGATGTGTTTTCTTCATATTGATGTAGAACATATGCAAAAGGCGGTCATAATCATTAAGCTTGACATCAATAGCAAGGAGAATCATATTGTTGATAGATAATGAATGAAACATTTCTATTTGTTCATTTAACGCAATTTGATTTATGACTTGGTATGTGTGAGTACATAAAATCTCGTGCCACGAAAACATAAAAACCTGTGTAAGAAAGAACTTCTCCACAACCTAGATTTACCAGTCTGAGATTATATGGCTTAACTTGGAATTGTTCGTGATACATTTGATGACTTCGATTAAACTTGTGAATTCATGAGAGAGAGTTCTGAGAATATGACTTACCGATCCTCACCGAAATTGTCTCACTTTTTTGGCTCTCACCTCCAGAGGTTTTTAATTTCAAAAAGAACTCATGTTCGACACCATGTACTAATGAAGTGAATTTGTATGACGTTAGTGATGTGTCGTTAATGGATATCCTGCTAAAAACGTCATCAGTTGACCGAGATCGATAGTAGATAGTAAGGTTTGTCACTCCAGAACTGCAAGTGACAGGTGGTAACTTGTCAAAAACAAAAATGGTGATTGTAAATGAAAAGAACGTCGTCTTTAGAATTTTAAGCACCAGGACGCAGCCACACTTACTAAGTAATTACTTTAATGCACATTGCGTAGAGCAAAACAGCTTAATGCATATGTAAATTATGTCAAAGTAGATTAATTTCTGTATTTGGCATATATGGAAACCGTGAATATTACATGTAACATACCTTCCATGATATCACCACGGTGAAACTTTCGCCGTCGATTGTAGCTGATGGATTCACTGGACTTAGAGGCACTGCATTACTCAATGAAAAAAAAAATTGAAAAATATCGTCACTGGATGTTTTAATATAAAATATATCGGGAAACTTTCTGTGGCTAGATATAAGTTGTAAGTAAGTAAGAAAGTAAGTATATGTTTGAGGGAGATGGGTGTGGAATTGTCTAATAAAGATAAGGTTCAAATGATATGTTTCGTTTTTTGTTTTGATTAGGGGTCTTCACGAGATGGCCAAGGGTTAGGAAAGTTTGGGGAAAATGAGGAAGTTAATTAACATCAAAATTTACAGTAATCTTTTCTTACCCAACTGAAAAAGCAAATGGAATATTCAACCGCTCACCTTTGCAATGTGTGGTACCATTGCTAGAAGGTCCTCGGGGTCCCTCTCCCCCTTCTCCTTCTCGAACTGCTGCTACACTGAACATGTAGCTAGTCTCTGGTTCCAAGTTAGTGTAGACGTATCCAAGTGGTTTAGATGCACTAACGTAGCCAGACTTTGACCAATTAGTTACCGTATCCTTTCTAAAGTACAGAGTGTATCCCACTACTGGTCCATCACCATCATTAATTCCTTCTTCCCATGGTGACCAACTGATCGTTACTGAAGGGCCAAATATCGATATCACTTCAGGAGTAGATCTCAGGAAAGGAAGCTCTAAGAGACCGGAAAAATAGAATCGTATCAAAGAATATGTAAAAGAGAGAAAATGTGTAACAAAATACGAAATACAAAATCCTCAACTTACCAAAAACGTCAACAGAAACTTGAAATATCGCCAGACGTTTGCCATTCTTTCTCAACTGACAGTAGAGCTCGTCTCCTTCGCTGACATTATTAACCAGGAAGGTCTGAGTTGTTGTTGAACCTTCTTTGGTTGTACTCTCACTGACAATCCCGTCTACGTCAAGATCAGTTTGGTCACGTGATACAAGCAGATCGAGACTACCTACATCTCCTCCAGGCCCTTCCAAAGCGACACACCTGACCCTTCCTGAGATTCCGGGATTTTGTTTTATGTATGTGGTGTTCTCAGTCAAACCTATTTGACGTAAGAAGCAACATAATTTCTTGAAAAGGGAATTATATCGTATTATATTATATCGTCAATTGATTTCCCCACAACTTATGACAAATATCTAAATGACATAAAATACTTTCTGTACTCACTTAGATGCATTACCTTGTCACAATTTGATGATCCAACAGATTTCGTGTATTTATAATTTATAATTTTATTTTTTGCGTATATACAAATTGAAATATTTCATTTATTTTCACACATGAAAAGACAGAAAACTTGTAACATTTTGCTTACAAAGAAGTGGTGCATACCTGTTTGACAACTAAATGGAGGAAACAGATCGACCCACTGAGGTAGACATTCACCAGTCTGACATAATCCAGACTCTCGGTTACACCTCCCTTTATCACAATGACACTTCTGAGAGCAATCCGAGTCATAGAAATTCTCATCACATTCTTCGATAGAAACATATGATTATATAGTAACGGAGAGGAAGGAAATGTGATAAAATAAATTTGGCGAATTTTATTAAAACTGTGAATGAAAAAGACATCATCCTGTTTCCTTTAGATTTCGAATACATCATTACTTAATTTGCTGTGTTAAAAATCTGAATTACTTGCAAATATTTTCCCGATTAATCAAATCAGCAGGAATAATTCACAAATGATGGTTTTATGCAGGAGAAGCAATCTGAAATAGCGGTTGACGTTATTTACATAGTTACCACAAAATATCATTAAACCAGAAAAATTGAAATCACCAATTCCTTGATTTTTCTGTCTAAAAAGGTTGTTGTACGAAGTATTTCCTTAATTCCACATTTAACTTTAACCAATTCATTTTCACAATTGCCACATAAAGTCATTTGTAGAAAGATAAGCTGATGTCTGTCAGTTATACCCTGTATGTAGGGAATAAGGGAATAAATACATGTCCATGCAATGATCTTTTGTAATAACAACTGACCTTGACAACTACTCCCAGCCCATACAGAAGAACATCCAGCATCACATTCTCCAGTAAACCTATTACACGGGTTACAGTTACAGGTTTGTAAGCAGCTGGCTCCATACTTTCCTGGCTCGCATTCTATTTTACAAACAAAAAGGTCCCAACAAGGTAAATAAAGGTTGTATTTGCAGTACGTACCCGTGGCTTTAAGTCTAATATGAAAGAGCTCTTTGAAAAAAAACGAAAAAAAAATTAAGTGCATGCTGCCGTCAAGATAAACCATGTGAAAAGATAGCAGTATGCATTTTATGCCAAAGATGAATCAAACCTTATATCATCCGTAGAGCATATGCTGATAGAATATTGTGTGAAGCTATAGAGATTGCCAAAGAGATAAGAGAAATCTATCTCCGATTAACAGAGACATAGTGTAATATAACTATGTGAGGGGAATCCCAGTTTACCAATGTGTTTTTAAAGATCATGTCATCATAACCCGTCAACGCCATTCCTTCGCTCTGCAAAATATGCTTGAAAGTGGAGAAAGCAGAGTAAACGTTTAAATTTGTGGATTTCATAGCATATTAAAAGTGCCGACAAGATGTCATTGGTTTATACCTTCGTCACACGCTATTCCTTTATAGCCAGTTATACATCTGCAGCCAAATGGATGTCTGAGACAGAATAAGTTACCTCCACACCTTTGAGACTCATCTGTAGCTGAACATTGGAATTCGCAGTCATCCCCGAAACGGTTAAAGCCACATGCTGTTGGAATGAAGAGCTAGTAGTTAGGCCTATGTTCGTTTGTCCTTCAGTAAAGTAGTCACGTACTATTAATCAGTTTGTTCGTGTCAGCTATAGTTTACTTCTACCATCGAGAAATGTTTTAGTACAATGTATAAGTTATCGGTAATGGTGTTAAAATATTAAATCTCCTTGATAATCAGCACATGCAAAAACTCACGCAAAATTGCTTACAAATAATTTCATATATAGGGCTAGCGTTAACTTAACGGTAGCCCCTTCAATATCAAACTCAGGCCTTAATCAGTTGAATAAACACTTTCCTTCCGTCTGCTGTAATCGCATTTTATGAGGATTTAGAACGCGACAAGGATACGGCAACAGAAATACACACTGGTGAAGAAAACGTATTTACGTTGCTATTTAATTTAAAATAAACATGACGTCCACTGGTATGTGGCAACACTGCAACGGTATCTTTAAGTTTGCTATGTAATTTCCCAACCAACTTTCCATACAATTTCATTTCTTCTTTTATTGTGCCCCTCTCCCCTTGCTTTGAATTCTTGTAATTGTTTTTGTTCAGGTAAAAGGGTGTTCATAATTCTCTCATACCTCGAACGAGGAAATAACCCGAAACTGAAATACGTGCTACGACAAATGTTAGATTATGTTCATAGGCAATCTACCACGAAAATCTCTTTTTTTCTCGTTGGCTAAACAAAATACGAAAATATGTATTTTTTCGAATGAAAATGACTATTTATGCGACATGAATAAATCATTTTTCAAACACATATCGTACTCAAGGCGTTGAAACGCCTCCTTACTGTCACTTGCAGGGTATTATTGCAACCAAACCAAGATCGAATACATACAAGTTAGGGTTATTATACTTACCAATCTGTTATGAAAGTTAATACTGACAAAATATTGAAAGGAAACCGATGACGTTATTCAAGTAGTAACTGTAAGCTTGAGAAAACTTACCGCTTCTGAATGTTATTCCCCAACAACTCATTGCAGACTGAATTATAATATTCTATGTCAACTAACCATGATCTTTGTGAGTCCTTTATCGTCATATGAATAGAGGTTAGAACGAGGAAGTACATGTATGTATTCAACCTTACAGAATTTAATTCTGTCATTGATTTTTTTGGACTTATTCATGCAAGAATTTAGTCGGTTATCTATAGGTTTCTAGAACGACTACAAATTCTATATAGTGTATCAAACTCTATTTTTACTATTAATATACAACAGCCCATTTTACACACAGTTGTATGCGCCCATTACGTCTTGCCATATCTTATTCACAAAATAGGGATGATATTTTCCTTCATTTGGAAGCAATGTATTACCGTATGTGACGTCAAAACAACAAGATAACAATTACAGTTCTCAATCAGGAAGAATGAAGATAACAAATCTACAGAACAGTAATCAGAGCCTGCGATGATGATGACATGGATACACATATGCGATTTGCTTGGATCGAAATATTTCATGTTACATAATTTCATTCATGATTTATAACTGATGGTTTAAAGGTAGTGTATATTTGGGTACAGGCGCAGAGCCTGATTAAGGTTCATATTCAATTTTGAAAAAATGAAAGAGAAATTAATACCTTCTTTACATTTACCCCCTTTGAAGCCCGGAGGACAAACACATTTTCCGGTGTTTTCATCACAGATTCCTCCATTGTAGCAACTGTTGCAAACACTAATACAGTCAGGGGGATCCCAACGAGTGGCTGGACAGGCTGCAGTAAACAAATCGCATACTTCGATCAGATATTTACGCCAGAACAGTACATTACTTGATAATACTTTTAAAATAGCTGTTTGTATTTAATAACAAAATTTTATAAATATCTAAGTCGCTAAAGAAAATTGTATGGAACTTGGTTTCAACCAGGCAGACAGGGAATTTACAAAGGGCTTAAAGATAAATAAGTAGATCAAAAACCAAAAACTAATTGAGTGGTTACACTTTGTGCATATTAGGGTATGCCATGTCCGATCAGATTCACCCATTTCCTTATGCATTATTTCTCGTTAATACATTGCATCTTGTTAATGCATTACTTCTTGTTAATGCATTTCTTCTTGTTAATGCATAACTTCTTGTTAATGCATAACTCCTTGTTAATGCATTACTTCTTGTTAATGCATTACTTCTTGTTATAGCATTGTTTCTTGTTATTTCATTGCTTCTTGTTAATGCGTTACTTCTTTTTAATGCATTATTTGTTAATGCATTACTCTAGACTTGTTAATGCATTACTTTACAAAGTCAGAAATGATGTAACTTTCAATCGATCTATAAACTACGAAGAAGCTACGAACATTTTTTTTTCTGATTTAGTATAATTAGTTATTAGCAGAATTAGCAAAATTAGCTCCAAGTTGTTCGAAAGACATAGCAAAATTAAATCTTTTGTTTATCTTTTGCGTAATGCATCTGCAAACCTAAGCAGAATAAGACTAATTATGTGACTGAAATTGTTGTCCATTGCTATGTAATATTTTAAGACAAAGTCACCTCGCACAATGAGTAAATTCAAAGCTTGCTTGGCTTTGCTCCTCTCGCCACCAATGTAACATTCATACACTCCTGCATCGTCAAGTTGTAAAGGTCTCCTGATGGTGTAGCTAGATAAATCGCCTGTTGATGATATCGATACATTGTCCTTTATCCACCTAAACGTAGAAACATCCCGACCAGTTGGACTCATCATATTGATGCTGACCTCGGTGTCATTGATACTGAATGTCTGGGATAATAAGTCATTGACTGGGAGGATATCAGCTATCGAAAAAGAGAAATCCACACTGTCATTATAGCTTCTTCAATTTTCATCGCAAAGATTAGTTTCCCGCAATTTTTCTTCATGAGTATGGTTTTACTATGCTCCTAATTACACTACAACATTCTTAATACTAAAACAATCTGTTTCATTATCGTCCTAGTAATAACGGTAACACACGTTTAAGTTTAATACACCTACCATCTGATCTCAAACGAATATGTGAGACTGTCGTTTTTTTTTTCCCGGTGACGTAAGCAGTACAATCAAATACTCCGAATGTATCATTATTGTTCTGGTCGTTTTCCCAGTCAACTCTATACCTTTTCCATAGATTATGATCATGAAACGCTGCTTCTGGAGGATTAGGATTCTGACTTTCAGTGTTTCTCGTCCATACATCTCTAGTAAACGTCATGGTGACATCCGTCTCAATATTCAGTTCTGGATCACTGACGTAGCACTGGTATCCTAAGTTATTGCTGCTATCACTGTACATGTATCTCACAGCTAGCAACGTTACTTTTACAGGCTCTAAGACGAACATAAGATACAATATATTTCTTAATATTATTTGAAACAACTGAAAAAACAAACAAACAAAAACTTCGTTTCCTACTTTTTGATTTGTTTAAAAATAAAATAACAAATGATAGAAAGTGCTAGTGGGGTGTCAATACAAATGTCAATATTACTTTTTCTTAGCGACCCGTTGCATTATTGTAATTTTAGAATTATTGGAAAAACCCGGTTTCTTAGCATTACCTGCAAGAAAATGAAAATTAAGATTTTTACAGTTTTTTCAAAGTTAAAATAATGGATTATATGTCAATTTGATGATGCTCTATGGCAGGTTTTTCCTTTAGAGTTCTTATGTAAAGCAGTACCTTCCGCATTGCCAATACGCCACACCACGATAAAGCACATCACTGATGGGAGGAGTTTATAGTAAATACCCATATCAGCAGCCATCAACAATAGCTTAATAGTAAGATTTACCTGAAAAAGAAACGTTAATTTAGTAATTAAGGTTGTAAAAATAAATTAATGACAATTTTATATGTTCATAACTTTTAATAATGATAACGAATATTTGAGTATTGATGATGTAAAGGTTTTCAATAATTATGGTAGTCTGTGGCTGACGGGGGGGGGGGGTGGTGGTGGGTTGAGCAGGGCCCCTGAAATTGTCAGATTTTTTTCTGTTAAAATACAATGGCACCCCCTAAACAGAACCCAAGCTCCCCATCTTCTTTGGGTATGATGAAACTATAGTCAACTTGAGGTTTAATGCATTAATTATTCAGAACCCGTCGGCCACAAAACTATGAGCTCGTGAATCTTCCAAACAGAAAATTGTCATTTAGCTATTTTTATTCAAAGAGAGAAACAGGATGAATGTTGTCAGAACGTTATTAATTTTAACTATCACTCTAACACAATATCGATGTCACTTGCTACTGATCATGCACCTATTTGATGTTCTTTTTTCAGTGAGTTCATCATAATCCTTAGTCACAGACCGTTTATTGAGTTTTAAGTTTATTTGAAGATTACAGCAGTAACCGATGGTATTGCACCCGCTAGGCCTACTTGCACTACCTAAAAATTTGAAATGTGTTAACTGCATCCCCCCCCCCTTCCCACCACGGAAGATTAAGAAGGGTTAGAAGAAGAAGGGTTAGAAAAAAGGGTCAGAAGTAGAAGAAGAATATTCAAGGTAATTATGGTAATTATCGCTTTTCGTTATCAAAGCATTCATGTGCGATCTCCAACCCGATGCAAGATTACTTGCTTTCTTATCCAGAGTTATATGTCCATCAACGATTAATATAAAATCAGTAGTTCAAGTTTGAATTCAAACTTACCCAAGCTGAGAATGCTTTCCAGGCAGGTTCTAAGATGAACTTTGGTGCAAGTCTTCTTGAAACATTGTAGTTATGTCCGTATTCAACAGCGTCCTAACGTAATCTTTATATTACTTTTGAGCAGGGTGTTTAGAATGCATCGACATCACGTTTCATATTGTTTATTATCGCACATTGTTTGGATTGAGGAAGTATTTGAAAATTAGAAGGTGAATACATATACGAGTACATCCTCTTTCTCTTTCCAGCTGAAATTCTTGATAACAGATATGTGGATTTAAGGTTTTATTTATTTGTTTTTTTGGGGGTGGGGGATGGGAAGCTTACTCCGTTTAAATAAAACTTATACATATATACAAGAAAGCATTACTTCACTGTAATAATTATTATCAGAAATCCACGGAACCCATCTGAAATCAATCATATTTTCAATACATTATAATCTTAATGTAGTACTGTCTTTTGTAGAAACAAATATTTTCAGTAGCTTAATTTGTCTGTCTGGCCTTAGTCTAAATAAACACTATACTAAACTAATATACGGCATAGGCATTGATGCGTCCCTTTATATTCTGTTGTGGAATTTGTATGTTTCTGTTGCATACGTTTCGAACATCAAGTAGGACCCCCCCCCACCCTGACCGGGCCCCTCGCTACATTTCCTTAGAGCGAACAAATATATACTTTTATAATTGCTGTTATCCACAAGAAAAGTGTGAACATGCAAGCACCTAGAGCATGCAGAAAAGGTTCTTCATATCGACACCTCTGTGTGACTATTATTAGACTGCTGCTACTTCTGCCTAGGAAACGGTAAGCTTCCCTTTAGCAATATAGGAACACGAGATCGTAGGAACTGTATTAATATTTTCAAAACGTTTAATTCATCCGGATGATGCTTGTACACAAATATACAATGAATTTGACATCGGCCAATATGTTGTTTCAACTTTCCCTACACAATTTTTATCAAATAATATTTGATGAGCTAACCGTTAATAAGGTGAACCCTACCGTCGTTGACACTAAACAAAGAGTACGCACAAGTCTGAATTGTCACCTATTTCGAAAAGGAATTTCTTATGAATATTTGTTATTATCGATCGACAAGAACGGTAGTCGTTTGTAACATGGACATGTGTTATACCTTACATGATGTATGCGTTCCCTCATTGTCTTGGTGTCCATTAGTTGTTGATTTCTCTTAATTAATATATGTAGGCTACATTCTCAATATAGCCCGTTTTTGTAATAGGTCATTTATATTCATTATAAGTAGAATTAAGAGAGAATTGAGTAGAAATGATTGCAATGGTATCTCTCTTCCGTGGCCTGTCTATTTACTTCAGAAATTGTTTTGAAAATATATTAGCCATCGAAAGGAAGAGTTTCACAAAAACGGATATTGTTTCTTGTGAAATATGTTAAAAAATGCTCAAAGTTATATATTCTCTTAATAAATGCAGTTTTGATCATTTAGAACGTCCATTTATGGTTTTTTTTTTGTTGCATTATATGTTATTTGTCATCAACCGAGTAAGACACTACTAAATTATTAATATTCATCTGTGATACTTAATGCACCTTCTCCTTAAAAAAAATATTCTAAACTCGTATGCCAGGATTAAAATTGAATGACAGAAAAGTAACTTGTTTTATGCCGGTGATTTTCTTGGCACACTGTAATGGAAATGTTCAGTTCACCGAAGTAAAGGCAATATAGTACAATGAATTCAAGCGGTTTGAAATTTCATTCAAAATATATGAGTTGCAAGCATCCTGACTGTAAAGCAAAACAATGCTATTAACATGGTACTATACAGTCTTCAATTAATTAATTAAATTTTAATTAATGAATTTGATTTAGTTTTAAAATTAATTAATTTATATCGATTTTAATCAATCAATCGTAACAATGAAAAACTACAAAGAAATCAACTTAAATATAATAGTGAGAATATCGATACTGACAATTAATAATATGAGATAAGTATTATGCCATAAAGAGAAGAACGTACAATATAAAACGTTGAATGAATGAGGAGACTGCATTAAAAAAGTTTAACAAGAAAACTGGTGGAATAGAAGTCCCTGGTGAGCAAGGAAATCATGTAAAAGAAAATGATGGAGTGAGAACTAACAAACAAGGCAAACCCGCTCGCCCCACTATTTACCAACTTCTCTACCAAACCAGGCAACAGTGAACTAGAGAAACAACACGAGGATGGAAAAAACAAGAAAGTAATGGAATACTTAGATAAAAAAAGAGCTTTGTAACAAGTTCTAAAGTTAGCAATGGTATGTACAGACTTGAGACGGGAACTCAATGGGTGTCAGATCTTAAGACCTTTTAAAGAGATATAATGCTGAGTGGAATTCAAACCATTTACAGGAATGCTGAGAGAGTTGATGAATCTTGTATTGTGTACAGAATAACGATGAACAAAGGTTGATTGAGCCCCACCACAACCATTAGAACATAAATCTCGACGTTTCATGATTGCTGATGTCATGCATATTGAGGGTGTTGAGTGAAATGAAAAGAAGGTTACTATGAGAAATAGAGGAGCTTCCTCCGATGTAATGCAATTCCAATTTTTGAAGAACATGAAGATTCTGCGGTCGCGGAGGGTAGTTGTCACAGTAAGCTAAGCAAGGTAGGATATATTATAAATATAATAGAGAATTCCTTTTGGCAGGTTATTACCTTGAGAATACCGACTCCATTAGAAACATTTAAAAACTGCTGAAATCATAATTAATGAAGTACTAAGTTCAATTTGATCTCAACATCTAAGAATTTATCAACATGAGAACATTTGATATTGTTGCTGTAGATATTAATTCCTTTGCAGCCTTGAGTGTTGGACATATCGCCGTGAGTATAGAACATGGATAGATCTTTTTGACATGAGTGAATGTTGTTTAGCTTTAAATAACAAAACATATTATCTAACTCTACTTCAACAGTAACAGTAACTGATTATGCATCAGGTCAGGAACAGAACAGGTTCATGTCGTCAGCATAGAGAAACCTAGAAATCTCCTGATTTGAACAAATAGAAAAGGATCAATAATTTACGTTTTTGTTGTTTGGGAGGAGTGGTTATTGACCACTACGTACTGACTACGATTACTTAGGTAATTCTTAACCATCGCAAAAGAAAGCTCCCTTAAACCGTTTATTTTGTGCTCAGAAAGTAGAATAGTATTTAACTGAGTGGCTATTCGATACAAATGCTGATATTTTTCTCGAAACTTCGGTGCAAGGATCCACATGCATTGTAAAGATATAAGGAGGTTGTATGAAATTAATCTAAATCTTTACTGGGGCTGAGGTCTTACCCAGAAGAAATGAAAATAGAGTTTTTGACGTGAAATTGGGTATTCTGAGGCAAATCTGGGTTATAAATTATTTCTAAACGCCAGGTTGTGCTAGTTATTTCTTTTCATTATGTTTGCGTGTGGGTTGACAGGGGATGGGTGGGTACACCCCAACACCCACTGGATCCGTGCCTGCCTATGATGAAACCAATTTAACATCACAACGCTAGGGGTACCATATTTCTCTGGTTGAAAAATATGTCAGCGAGTACCTGGGAGGAGTGTAAAGGGCAGGGAGTTCCCCCTTCCACTATCAAGAAACCTTTGCATATTACAGAGGTTACATACATGCGGCATATTTATAGCTTGTTACCCTTTAGTGCAGTGAAAAGATGAAACGAGACATCAAAGCAAAATAAGCAGGTTGCATATCTTATTCTGTTAAAACTATTCACGGAAATAATGGTTCTGGAATATTAACATATCAACAAAACGGATGCAATGCAACTTATGGCTCATTTAAGCATTTTATATTTTAATATGTCTCGAAATTATTACTTTGCATATAAATGAAATCAGCAAAAGCTCGTAATATGTTGAAATATTGTGTGCGGCTAATGGTGTGACTTGTCATGTAAAAGAAAATAAAGGATGAGTCATGTGCTTTCTATGATTGGTACTTGCTTTTATAATACAGCTAGGATAAATACAAGTCATGGTGAACTATACTTCCAGTCTTTTAAGTACACTCTTTGACCAAAAAAAAAACGGTCCTTCATATCAAAAATTGTAATACCACTACTTGCAATCTTTACAACTCAGTGAGGTTGGCATAGATGGGTGGTTCAGTCAGTTCAGCAGTAGATACGTGTAGATTCAGAAGTTGATGACATAAAATATAATCCTCCTTTTAAGAAAAAAAAAAGAAAATAACTAAAGTGAATATGGTAACTATATAAGCCTCATAAGCGATTTTAAGTATAGGTTGGCTGCTAATAGGAGTATAATTACACTCGATCCGGATCAAACTACCTTCACAATCTATATTGGAAACACATTTCCCCGATATAATTTAATATGGAAGAGACTAGTGCTAAACACAGAGCTACGAATCAAATGTGTATGGCATAGAATAACCTCGAAAACGAGATCACCTATATCTATCCATGAAAGTGATGCAATGACGTTTATAACACCTTGAGTTGCGATACACTCCTTTAAAACGACTAAGATAATTTTATCGTCAACTACATGAATAATTCGAAGTTGTATAGTGATATTGCTAGGAACATGTCAGAAGAAAAATTAGTAATGGTGACAAAAGAGCAAATAAGTTGTTAAAGCGACCCCAGGATAACAAGTCTTTAGCTGTAACTACTGAATTAGCCAGCACTCACTGGGCGTGGGTGGGAAGTTGGTGTTGCAACAGCACCTTACATACCTTTCACAAAGTTTTTGAGGTATACAACGAAGTCCCCGATTGCTACAACAATACCGTCTTGACTTTTCATAATAAATTATGATCACAACAGAATTTTGGTAACACTTTGTGTGTGATTTGGTGGATAGGTATAGTTTGTAATTTGTTAGAGCATGTTCTTTTTATACCGATAGATTCAAAGGAGTAGCATGGGACATTAACAGTGTTAATTGCTTCAACATGAATGTCAGCTGTTTTTGCTGCATAATGTCACTCAGTCTGTTGTAACTGTTAGAGGCAATAGCTTCTTGATGTTTTAAGATAATTCAAGTTTTAAGGAAACTTATATTTATATAAGCGTTTGTGTTACCTCAGTCTGAATAAAATGGCGATTGCTGGCTCTGAGCTGCCTCACAGTGTTGAATATGTCAACTCTTTGCTCTGCCTTCACACGTTCTATTTCCGACTTAACACAAAGAAAGACGCCACTTCGACCGACAGTATTTCTATGTGAAGGAATTTAAATAAAAATCTCGTTATATTATGGAATTATTTTATCAATTTATTTATGCACTGAGACCGAAACCTATAATAAAGAGACAGCATGGTATCGGCTACGGAGAATTGATATGCACACATTTATTGTTATACTTACATGCAGTGAACTAGTACTGGTGAATCTGAACTGTATTCATCTTGCATCGTCTGTACATCATGAATAAACTTCAATATTCCTGGCATATCATTTTCGTCCCATGATTTAATCTGCAGTTGGTGTACTTTGGCCTTCCTCTAAAGATCATGGTAAAATAAAATGGCCTCAATATTATGATCGTTAATGAAATATAATATGACCCCATCAAGATGAAAGAGAATATCTGCTTACCGTGCTTCTCGTAATGTTATTAGCATTATATATTGGTGATCTTTGATTACTCTTTTATGGATATTTTTGTTTAAAAAATATATCATCAATCAAGTTATATGTATAACGAAAACATTTAAATATTAATTGATTTTACGACCAAATTATTAAACCAATCACCTCTATCAAGCTTATTCAATTCCTCAATTTAAGAGCAAAGACATCCATCAACCTAGTTTTTGAAAAGACTGCATAATGAGAATTGAGATTATATCTGTAAATTGAAAAAAAATTAAAACAGACAAGTATGCCAGTTACCATTTAAATATCCTTTCCTTGGGAGGGTACGAGGAAGGCTTAAGAATGAATAAATAGTTAGTAAAATACAAAACGAAGTTGGTAAATATACGTACATGGGTTCATTTGTGTATGAAAGAGACCGCATGTGAATTTGGGCAAAATCGTGAAATCTAAACTTGCCATTCGCCAACACAAAACCTCTTTATTAATTATAAGGAACTCCTTCATGTATACTGACCTGTGAATCTATGTGGGAAACTTTAAAATGCTTGTAGTAGTAACCATCTTGTTCATTCGAGTCTGACAGCTCTACCGTCATAAACCCATATTCCACGGTGTTACGATCTGGCCAGTACTGAACACACGTCTATGAAAAAGAAGAAGAAATTGTTGAACTGAACCAAGCGATTAGAGGAATAGCTGTGGGGAGGTAAAGGTGTAAATGTCAATTTTATTTAAAAGTTATGCATCAAAAAAGTAAAAACCTTATCTTGGCAGGACATCTCATCAACATTTTAAACACACTAGGAATCCTTCAAGAAGCTCAAAAGCTACTGAGGCAGTGGGTTTTGTGTTAAAACATTCAATAGTCGTATTTCTCGAAAAGAGTAAACCCTTGAAAATTCTTTTCTGACATGAAGGTATCTTGTCTTGCTTCCTGTCGGTGGCTACATATTACAGTCAGAGATCAGCGTATCTTTCTTTTGCGATGACGGTCTTCCATGTTTGTTTGTTTTTTTACTATAACGTTTATTTTGTAGGATCGAGTGATAACATAAAAACATCTTAGAAAATCCTCTTACGAGACTGAAAACCCGCTCAAACGGTAGCAGTACCATGTATGTGATTTTCACTTTTACACTGATGAAACATGTGTCAGTAAAGTATAGCCTTTGTGCAATGAATTATGTGCAATAGTTCAGTGCGTATGATTTTCTACATTTAATTATATATTTAAATAAAAATTAAAAGTTGTAATAAAGCCTGCTACAGAGACTAAAATACCTCATCGTTGGGATCCAGTCCGTTGAGCATCACAATAAGGGAACACTTCCAATCGAATACCAGCCTCCAGAAGTCTTCAACTGTGTTCGGCAATGGAGACTGTGTCACAATAAACGCTTGACGACGGCTATAGGACTAAGTAGTAAAATCACATGTGAAATTCTCATTTTTTTTTATAAAAGTGTCGGCAACCGACGGGCTGTCCGTGTAAAGTTAAATATTTATCATGCAAACCATTTATTCTTTGATACAAATTAAGTTAAAATAATTTGTTACTGTATGACCCTTAGATGTTACAAAATGCTTTACTTTGTTGTGAAAAAGTCACTGCTTGGTTTCAAGTCTGTGTTTCCCTTCGCAGAAGATATTCAAATCATACTTACATCCACTTCAAATGCATTAATGTACCCATCTGCGTGCATTTTACCTATACTCTGCGCGAAGAGGAGTTTATTTGACACTGCAATTGATAGAAAAGAACAGAAATATCTTTATGATAGGTGTATCGTCTTTCAAAGCGTATATAACACTTCAGTAATTGTATAACATATTGTGCTTGTGAAGCTGTATGTTATGTTATCACTGCATTTGTTCAGTTTTATAGGAAATTGTATTCTTTATAATAATCACTTATCAGTCTTAATTTGCTTTTAAATTCCTATAGTTACTTAGCCTTCTTGCTGTTGAATTCGAAGTACTTCGTTCAGAAAAGCTGATAATGTCTAAGCTTTTTCTAAAGTTTCCAACAAACACACACAGATACTCTTAAAAGAGTATCTACGTAAGGCATGTTAATGCAATTATTTGAATATAAGAATAACAGTTAATTGTAGATAAAAGTAATTGAAAACGAATGATCACATCTTAATACCATAAAATAGTTATATACCAGGAGTGACGTCAGGAAAGCGAACTCTCTCAGGTTCTGTCGGGGGACAGGATGTGTGATTCGTATCTCGGCTATCGAGTTCTGCATGGACCTGAAATCGATTAAAAAAGACCATTATCAATACTTTTACCGATAATATGACTTATTGAGAAGCTATGAGGTATAAATAGAATCTTCAGATGATCTTTTGTATCATACAAGAACAATTTGATTTCGGAAAGTCTGTTAAAGGGGCATTTCGAACCAAGAACCACGCGAGACAAATAGGACTAACCGAATATAAGACTTTTACTATACTATATATATATATTGCCATCGCCAAATCGGTTGAAGAAGGTTTACAATTTCTTTATTTGTGTTTTCACCCCGATTTATATCTACAACGAGAAGTAAATTAAACGAATATTCTTTACCTTAAGCTGTTTGACTATTTTCTTCTTATTTTGGTCAAGTGACAAGGCGAACATACTCTCTTTAGGAATCCACGTTTTACCAGTCAAGTATTCTTCCAACAGACATTCATGCAAGAACGAGTATTGTGTCTGCCATAAAAGAGGTCAATTAACACGCGTAAAGTATATGATGAATGTACATTAAATGACTACCGGAATTGATATTTAACAGCTCACATTAAAGATATAGTCCTACATGAATATATGATGAAATGTTCTCATTCTGATAATGAAATGTGTTTTAAAATTAATACATGCATGAGTTAATTCAACGTAGGTTGGACACCATTTGAGGGCCGTAACTTTTATGATCATTTTAATTCTGTAAGTTGAAAGGAAGCTCCATTCGAAGAACCAAGACTTTCTAAATATTAAGCCAGTTTTCATATGTGTGTAAATAAAATTTTCTTGAACACATAACTGTGTAATTAGTCCACTGATATGCTGGAGCCAGTGTCAACGCAGCTGTAGTGACAATATTTGGAATGAAGTTCAACATTTTTCACATTTAGAGCTTACACTTACTTCTATATATGCAAATATGTACATGATTTTTGATAAAGTTAAATTTTCTCGTTTATCAATGCTTGAAGAATTATTTGTTCATATTTACCGGTCTCTGGATCATATCAATTCTATTTTCACGCATTTCCTGAACGTACCCAAAAACATCAAGCTTTTCAGATCCGTTAAGAAAGTCTATAAGGGTGTACAAACCAATGAATGTGCCTGTTCGCCCAATCCCTGCACTATCAAGGAGAACAAAAGAAACGTTATTTATCTTTCAAAAACAAACTTATTTATCAACGAATGAAATCGTTGAAAGATATTAAATGTGATATTTTATAGTTATGTTGCATGTGATCATTGTATTACTTATAATATAACATGATTTACGGCCGATTATCTATACTGTGAATGCGAGAAATCATTTTATACTATACTTATGCAGCTATGATATAACGCCAGATTAATAGATGTTTCTTTTAACATGTTTTAGCAACTCCAAAAGTCCAAGTCATATGTGCTGAGCATTCATTATATGGAAATGCAATACAGCGTTATCCAGTACTGAAGTGCTGTTGGTATAGTGCACTATTAGTTTACATCTTATTTAAAAATATGGAATTAGTGATTGAAAGAAGCCATACTGCTTGCCTTAATTTGAAATGCTTACCTACAGTGTACAACCAATGGGGAAAACACATTTTCTTGAACAGATTTAACTTTCTTAGTGAGAGTTATCAACGGCGTCGGCTGATCAGGTATGTCCATGTCAGGCCACGTAAGGAAATGAAAGATTTGAACAGCACGAGTTTCCTCCCCCTTGAAACAAAACGGTCAAAACATCTCTCTATTAAGCACATTAATTGTTGTTTTACTCGCCTTTTAAATATTTTATTAGAAAATAACAACTGGAGTTTTAATACATTTCAGGTCATGTGTGATTTACCAAAATGATTTTCTATGTGATTGGTGAAATGACTTCAACATTTCAAGATCGTATTTGTTTCTTCTGAGTTAATAATATCGATGGTGGACATTTCCACATTAACAATTTCCATTGGTGAAACACCTCAATAAAAGAAAACGATGTCAGGGAGATATTGAAGCACATCATTGTGTTATCTATAAAGGACTCTGGAATTAATAGACTTGTTCTTAATGGTTTAGATGTTCCTCATCGAGAAACGAACTGGCTTTTACGTTAGTGCAAGATGGCTTATGTTATTTGATTTATTTATCATGTGGACTTCTATCCAGACAGTGTTGTAGCCTACCCATGTAACAGTCATAGTTCTTGTAGCAAAGTCAGCAACAGTCTCGGAACACAGCCAGGTAACATTTATCTCGCCAAAAAATCGGCTCTCCTTTTCAGCTTTTGGCCAATACTGCAAGCAGCGATCCTTAAAGAAACAATGCAGCACAATAAATTGAATGACTTCTTACAAAAGTTCGTTACTGGTTTTTATATGGACCTTTCTACAACGAAAAATACTTGATCTATTAATGTTTGGGAAAACTTCTTTGCAGCATCAGACCTCCAGGAAAGTGTTTTTGAAAAACGTCTAGAATCTTTTAGCCCGCTAAAATGTTGGGACAGTGCTGATTGCATTGAACCAATTTAAGAGGGTGAGAAAGATTAATATATTATGAAAGTAGATAAGCGCTTGTCTCAGTTAATACTTACTCTTCCTCGTTCAACTAGGTTTGTTAACATTACAATATTTAGAACGTTTTCTTGCCATATCATTCGCCAGAAGTCGTTTATAGATGCTTTATTTGGACCTTTTTAAAGATGGAAAGATAAACAAAATAGTAAGAACTTAGTGATGATCAATCCGTTGTGATCATGGTTCATATATTAATGGTGTAACTTGGTACCTGCAGGTTATTGCAAAGTATCAAAAAACTATTACTATTAACCAAATTGTTATCTAATAAACACAGATTTTTTTAAATGAATAATCACTGATGCAGTATCTTATTACGTTCTTGCTCGTGGGATGCTTAATGCGGCTTTTCTAAATATATCAATGACTGAATATAACTGACTGAAAACATGTAATAAAAAACTATATCATCTAATAATATTGTTTTAAATAAATGTCAATATTCAAGTTAAGTCCTTGGATGGTCAAACTAACCTTGACATGCTATGAACGTCTCATCTCCATTTAGACCCTAAATAAAGAAGAAAGAAGAAGAAGACAGGTAAGACATTTTTGATACAAAACTATAATTCATATGGTTTATCATAAAAATATCCAAACGCACACATTAAAAAACTGTGTTTTGAATATTCCGCGTGACCTTGAAAAGAAATTTGTTTAGTTATATGTTAGTAATAT
>JAIPMN010000241.1:18760-53295 GCA_020650975.1 Apostichopus californicus | reverse complement strand
GTAATGAACGATCAGCTTTACCATAACACAACATTTTTTCATCTCACCACTGAAAGGGTTTGACTTTTCATGTTATTGTAATCTGTACAAGCTGTTTAGGGATTACGATCAATGGTGTAAACTCTAGATGTTAATTCTGTAATGAACGATCAGCTTTACCATAACACAACATTTTTTCATCTCACCACTGAAAGGGTTTGACTTTTCATGTTATTGTAATCTGTACAAGCTGTTTAGGGATTACGATTAATCGTGTTAACTCTAGATGTTAATTCTGTAATTTACTATCAGCTTCACCATTACACATCATTTTGTCATCTCACTACTGAAAGGGGGAGAATATTCATGTTAAATGGTTATCTGTGCAAGTATCAAATAAGCTATGATAAACAAAGATATTCTTCCAAAAAAGCCATCCCGGTAGCATTTTGGGTTAAATTCCTTACTTTTTACTTACTTTCTTGAGGTAAACGTGTCAATGCCATTCAACATTCTTTTACCACATACAGTATCTTCTAATTTTCTGTCAGTTGAACTGGAGACCCTTTTACATTTCTTGGAGGTTGCCAGGCTTTGAAATTGCCAACATGCACATGCACCATAATGAAAATACTGTTATTGTTACCTCCCCCCCCCCCCCCGCCCCCTCCTTTTTCACCTTCATTCTATCCCTCCTCACCAACGTTTTCCACTGTCCAAAGATTCGCTATTACTTTTTAATTGATCGGGTTCATTTAATGTCCTCCAATAGGTAATTTCATGGCTAGAGCCCTTATGTGAGCTGTTACTTTAGTTGTCTCATTGGTATTAAAGAGATAGATAGGGTACTAAGATCTGTTGTCCTAGTGCATGATCTATTGTAGAGTACTGATATATGTAGAGTACTGTACTTAGATTGAGTGAGATTAGGATGACAAATGGTATGTTCAAATTTTTATTTCCTTCGCAAAACAGTGCTGACTGCCACAGTCGATCTCAATTCTCTTTTGAGGCAACCTAAATTGACAAAATGTATTTTGTATCATTCTGAGGAAATGATCTAATATTAACGTATAACTGGATTCAATCTAGAGAGCTATTGTATTTGATTACAACCATTCATATGCGCTTAGTTAGCTAGTCAAAATGTTTCATCCAAATTCATCAAAACTTGAGAAAAATCTTGTGGATTTTTTTTTAATTTGCATGGAGCCATCCAACATTCATTGCCAAACTTTAATTTAGAACTGTGAACTTGTTAGAATGTTTCCATGCACTTTGAATATCTTGTTCATAAAAACATTCAAGAATGTGACCATAACATTGTGGTACAAACATGGTATATACTATAAATAGATAGATAGATTGATGCAAAAGTAACTATGGCAACCAAATGTGTCCAATAAGTATAATAATTACTGTAGTACAAATAGAGAATCATATGGTTTTTGCCCATCTCCCAGAAAGTGACAAGTCTATAATATTTGATTATCAACCCTTAAATATCATTTAATTTTAAGTGTTTTTTTTTTTATTTATCATGCAAAATTCATCAAATATTAAATTTGTGGAATGGTAGCAAAACATTTTGATGATAAGAAATATGCTAAAGTTCATCTTTAGTATTTGTTATTAACTACAGTATGTAAACTGGTATCACCTTGTTCATGATTAAGTTCTATCATTTCTTTTTTTTTTCTTGTAGTGTGATTTCTTTCAAACGTTTGTGTGAAATGGTTAAATGTGAGATGTGTACTGTTGGTTTAAGGAGCATAATGTAAACACCACTCAAAGAGTGTATCATGTCAAAACCTTTTGTACAGTTTTTGGAAGCTTTTTAACGTCCATTGTCCAAGCTTTCACACATTCTTAGCATCAATTCTGAGGGTTGGGGTGTGGTGGGTTGTGGTTCCTTTCTCGTGGAAGCTCGTGAGAGGTTTCAGACCCCTCCCAGGTGTAGAAAGCTGTTTTATATAAAGAGTGGTGTTATAAATGATAGGGCTAAAAGATATTCATCTCATTTTTTATTTATAAATTGTTTATATAATTAAAAGTGTGTAAAGATAAGATGGTTGAATAAAAAGAACATATTCAGCAGGTAATCAAATTGTACATCATGCGTTTGTTTATTTATTTATATTTTTCTTTGAGTGGGGGGCTAAAATTTATTGCCAGATGCCCTCGTAAAGAAAGCACAGGGGATCAACAAATCTACTGCCATTTTACACTTTGCTAGAACTTCTGCCGTGGATATAAACCATTTGTTAACATGCCTCTTGTAAATAAAAGTGGTTATGTGGCAGTGTATTTATAAGCAGAACTTGGATAAGCATAACTCAGTGTATAAGCATGACTTGGATAAGCTAAACTCAGTATTGCTGTCAATATTCAAAACATTTATATATGTTTGATATATATATAACATTTCAAGTCATCTCAAGTTGATGCAGCTGCTACCCAACAGGTCCTCTTTAAAACAAAAATACCATTACAAAAATATTTTCCTCTTTTAGGAGGTGGTGATGGCAGCTCCCAGCATAGTCCGGTTGGATCACAGCTACAGGACCCAAAAGTACCCTCACAAAACCAACCCGGCAAAGAAATTTGCAGGATCTGTGGGAAAATATTTGCCTACGAACGCAACCGAAAGCGTCACGAACGTATTCACACCGGCCAAAAGCCCTTCGTCTGTCGATTCTGTCATCGATCATTCAATCGTTGCCACGTTCTCAGAGAACACGAGAGACTCCACACGGGTCACAAGCCGTACGCTTGTGACTTTTGTGGTGTCAGGTTGGTTCGGTTAGCCGCCAAAAAGGCTCACGAGAAGAGGTGCACATTCCATACTGCAGTAGATCAGTTACCATTGTAGACCCTATTTAGATAACGCCAAGAATATTGCCACTTATAGTAGGGTGTTATAATTATAATAATAATAAATTAAATTTATAAAGCGCCTAATAAAAAAGTTTCTAAGCGCTTAAAGGCATTGAAGACTCGCCCCGAACCGCGTGTCGCCCTCTGAAAAAAGTTAACTTTCCGTTGCTTGCAAGTGAAGTTTTTTTCTTGTCGCTACAAAATGCAGACAGTAATGAAACGTGATACTTTGTTATCTTTTATCTGGACCTGAGATGTCCATCACTGCTATGTACACTGTGTTGTGATTATTGACCGTAGCGGCATGTATTGAGTGTACACTAGTGTCTAATTACCCACGGTAGCAAGCTGTGTGTGTATTTTCTGGGATCGATGGTGGTGTCTAACACTTCTGTTACACCTCATTCGAAACTAGGTCAGATTACCGGCATGAGACGTTTCTTTGTGCGCGAGTCTTCAATCCCTTTTAACAAAGGAAACAGAAACAAAGCAAACAAACACTATAAAGAAGGAAAGAGAAATGATTTAAGCTTTTATATATATACAATATATCACAAAAGAAGGCTGCAGCAGCTGCAAGCTGCCTGCAGCAAGGCTAAACCAATACCAAAGAGAAGAGGTTATCATGGTAGACTAGCAATTTACACTGAGTGAAAGTGCTCATTTGTTATACCATGCATTCCAATAAGAAAGTAAAGCACATCCAACAATATGCTGCCCATGCACTTATGCATTTATTTCAACCAATTAGACTCTTAATTGACCACCAATTGCTACTATTTTATTTAACAAAAACCCAATATTAAATGTTGTCCGCTTCTAGGAGGAGGTGTTGATTATTTCAGTATAGGCTGGTTGGAACACAACTACAGGACCCAAAAGTACCTCTCTAAAAAGCAACCCAGTATAAAAGAAATTTGCCAGAAAAATATGCTTGTAAACGCTCATAATTGCAAGCGTCATGAATGTATTCACACAGGCCGAAAAACTCTTCCTCTGTAAATTCTGTCAGCGATCGTTCAAACCGCAATTATGTTCTTAGGGAACATCCCCCAAATTTGAAATGCTTGCCAAATGTTATATTTTAAACGCAATATAAAAACTTATATATTATATATGTCTGATGTTTGTTTGTCTATCTTTTAACCGTCCTTTTTGTACTTTTGGATGTTTACCGTTTTTACTGCATAATATTGTATCTTTTTTGTTGTATTGAGGGCTCCTCTGGAAAGCAGTGCTTCTGCACTGAGCAGGACTACCCTCATTAAAGATGATAATAATAAAAAAAAAATTAAAAAACTGGTCACAAGCCATATGCTTGTGACTTAGATAGTGTCAGTTTTGTTTGCCTAGCAGCAAAATGCCTCACGAAAGAAGTGCACGTTTTATAGCCCAGGAAATTGGTAATTAAGGAACTGTGAACCCCCCCTCCCCCCCCCCAAAAAAAAAACTGCAGTTACTGCAAGATCCCGTTTCACCAGTTTCCATACTTAGCTTCCACCACTTTTTGTTGACAAAGCATGGCACCTCTGGGTTTTAGTAAATGCTCCATGATATAGATGAGTTTGCTTATTATCAGTTGATTTAATGCAAAAAGAAGGCATAAAAATTAATGTGCATAAAATAGGAAGAATAAGAGGGGTATTAATGAGCAATCAAAATCGGCATGGAAAACAGCTAATTAAAAACCTGATGGAAGTTTATTCCATACTTAACAAACTTGCAGGTATCAAAAGAAATATAATTGTATAGGCTTTACACATGCTGACATGCATTACCATACAAAAATCCTATGATTAGATGTTGAAACCAATGATAGTTTATAGGCTGAATAGGAGTTTTTTTTTTTAACTCCATTACAAGAACTGTCTTCTTAGTAAATGAGTTAAGTTTTAAGTACATTAGTTTGTTCAATAATTTTGCATGAGTTTTTGGTTTTGGTTTTGTAACAAATGATTACACAGTATCTCAGGGTTGATTTTTAAGAAAGTTTTGTGGTGATTGTTTTGGGCTCGGTGGAGTTGCCCTTAAATAGTTGGCTATTCAGCAAAATTACATTTTGAATGGAAGGCATGTTGTGGGTACTGCATTACTTGTAATATGTGGCTGTCCCTTCGGCTACTACTCGAGAGAATAGTTTGCAAAATAAAAATTTGTTCATGCCATGGGCAACCCTTAAAACTCAGCTCTGTGTTCTAATTAGGTCAATCTTCAGTATATTACAAGCAAACTTATAAGTGTAACGTGAAATGTGAAAGATATCATATTTATGTTGGTACACTGACTTGTTAAAAGAAAAACATGTACATATATTAAAAGTGGAAACCTCATGGTTCAATTAAATAAAAGGGGCAACACATATAAAGTTTCAAATTGTACCATTTGTCTTATTTTTACTTGTCTCATTTGCTGTTTTTCCCCACTGCAAAGAAGCTAACAATTAAGAGGAGGAAAAGAGGAAAATGGTTTTCTACCCCACCCCACCCACCCGTCCCCGCACCCATACCAACTTGTCTCGCATGGTACTACAACACAACTAAATGAAAACTCTGTTGGTTCCTTGGTTTACTACCCCCCCCCCCCATTAAAGTTGGCATGTTTATAAATGACTTTTAATTTAAACTGCACCATCTTTGCAAGTAATATAGCTGGTTCATTTATTCTCTGTTCCATCTCAGGGGCATCCCAGTTGGACCCTCAGGGCACGGCCACACCCTACCGCCATCCCACCACCTCCTCAAGCAGGGCCGTAAGAGAAGCGAACATTCAGTGCAAATTCTGCGGAAAGGAATTTAGGTCGTCGTGGCACCGCAAGCGGCATGAACTCATTCATACGGGACAAAAGCCATTCTCTTGCCATTTCTGCCACAAAGCGTTTAATCAGAGGAGTAATCTACTCGAGCACGAGAGGGTTCACACTGGATCCAGGCCGCACGCTTGCAAATACTGTCGTATGCGATTCATGAAACTAAGAGCGAAAAACTGCCATGAGATGGAATGCAACCTCAGAGCAGGAGAAATACTTTAGAACGATCCGTGCGGATTAATTCTGTCGGGATCGGGAGTGAATTTTTTGATGAGCAAAGAAACAAAAGGTTGAAACACAGAAGTTAGCTGACAATGATAATTAAGACAAACTTGTTTCATAAGAAGATCAATTAACCTGGCTTGAAACAAAAGATTTTTTTTATTAAAACTGTGACTCTTCTATGGCAATTGCCGCAAGCCGTTAATTTCATTTTGTGTGACCCAGCTGGCATGTTTCATTGTAGAGGAGCAATATAATGGCGTAGCCAGAACTGTGGTCGAACTGAAGGATAGTCCTATATAATTGAATAAGTAAGCAATGACTTTTAGCTATTGGCATATATCCCTTTAACTAATGGTAGCAGCCGTTTATCAAATCATATGGACTTGCAAGTCTCAACAATCTACAGTAAAATATTATGACACATAGAAAACTTAAGTCCCTGCTACCCTTCTAGTCCCACCACCCCCACCCCTCCCCCACATCCCCTTGTGTGTTAATTTTTGTATTGGGAGGTATATGTTAGTCTACTATAACTTCATTCTGTTTCCAGATCTGAAGAAAATGTAGCCATGTTACTTTAACTATGACTGAAAGCAAATGACTTGCATAAATATATTCCAAACTGTTTATGTTACACTGAAATTGAATTTTTTTCTTTCCTTGTTTGGTAAAGCAAATTAAACAACAACATTTAAACAACAATTCTAGTTTAATTCTTTTCTTCTGTTCTCTTAACTTAATTAATATATATGTTGACACTACTTAACATTAATAACATGGTTAATGATATAAATTTAACCACTTTCACTCTACTGCCCCTCCCCCCAGCCTACACGCACAGGCATATATCATTAATACTTCACATGCAGAGTATCAGTACATTGTTAGCATATTTCTTTGGTTGAAAACTGGACACTACTTCCATCCAGCTTCTTTACAATAACTTTTGAATTGATCATATGCGGCCAAAAATCATATTTGTGTATTTTGAAAATGAATTATATCATGTCTCCAAAAAGTTCACGTAAAAAGATGCATAAAACACGTTGTTTTTTTTCTGTTTATTTTGCGAATCATAAAACTGGTGTTATTTTCGAATGTAACAAAAGCTCTCAGAAAATTGGGATTAACTTTTAGGTCAATATATGTTTGTTAAAAAGAACTGGATGATACTGATTGGTCAGGCAGGACATATGGTAATCCTGAGGGTGCTGTAACATTCAAATACTGCAGGCATCTTAAAGCCCATTGTACTTTTATTATGGCCACAGTTGTCATTGTTTCATCCACGAGGGTTTTCGAGTATACAAGAAGGCTTATGTGGGGTTTTCTAGTATAAGGTGACCAGACGTCCCTGATTTCCGGGGACAGTCCCCGATTACAGTGTACTGTCCCCGATGAACAAGTGTCCCTGAAAATGTCCCCGATTCGTCAAACTGTTCAGGAATTTCGAAAATATCCCACATTATTAGTAAAATAATTGTAAAAACAAAATTTAGTCAAGTGTGTAGTCGCAGAACGGAACTAACCAGTATTTCAGGTGGGCCAGTGTAAAGTGGAAACACTGTTAAAATATGCTAGATCGATCTAGTCTAGCACTCTTTCGTAAAGTAAGTAAATTTCATCTAAGAAAAAGCTACATTTTTGAAAATAAAATTGATTTATAAAGTGCTTCTAAGTATCACCATTTTACATCTAAGCACCTTAGGCACTTGAAAATTTTCCAAATGGGAGGTGGTGTACCCCTCCCCCATATCAGTCAGGCAATAAATGTCCCTGATTCCAGTCAGGAAAATATGGTCACCATATTCTAGTATATAATAATGCTTATGTGGGGTTTTTAGCAAAAGATATTGGTATAACAGTTTTTTTTTTTCGACCTTCAAGCGTCTGACATCATGTGGGAGATTATTATTAACCACAAGGCATTGATTGTTCAACTTTGTTCTAGCAAGTTAAAGAGTCAGCTTATACTGAACATGTAAACATCTAACAACTGAGTCCCTTTATCAATGTCTATCTATACTTTTTCTTCTAAAATTCATCACTCTCTCCATCCCTCTCCCCATGCCCTTCCCTCCTTCATGGTCTACAGTTACACTGTGACTGCAGTTAGAAGTTGTGATGGCCACATTTGTGTTTGTTCCCAGCAAAGAATATATTATAAGGCTTGTGATGGGTTTTTAAACAAAAGACATTGAACAGGCAGCTATATATATAGTGTTGAACTTCAAGGTGCCTAACTTGTAATGTGAGACAAACTTGCTAACGAAAGATGTTCATTGCAATAGGGTTGTTCATGCAAGTTATATACATACTGCAAATGTTGTAACACAACATCTTTCCCAAAAATTGTTCCGTTTTGCTATATTTTTTCATCTTCATTCATCCCTCTCCCCACTCCCCTCACCCTGTAATGAGACATGGACATAAGACATGTTTAGTTTGTGTGAGGCGATATCAAATGTTCCCCCCAAGCTCCGATTACATTTACTTTTCACTTATGACTTAATGATCTGTATGCTGATAACAGTGTGCTCTGTATTTTCTGTAACTTAAGTCTTCACTCAAAACACTGCAGTCAAACTGTGCAAACAAACAACAGTAATGGCTGAGCAATCTATAACTGTGACCCAAAAAAACCCCATCATACCTTTGCTATCCACTACCTGATACATATTTTTTTCTTAACTAGGATAGATTCCAAGATATTTAGCTCCCTCTTTTCTCTCATTTTTTTTCTCCTCCAGAAGAAACATCGCCTGCTAAGCGGCAATTACTTTTTGATGAATGGTCCTCTCCACGAAAAGCAGCGCCGACTAATTGCAAATTCTGTCACAGAGAATTCAAGTCGTCGTGGCATCGGGACCGCCACGAACGCATTCACACCGGTCAAAAACCCTTCACCTGCATGTTCTGTCAAAAATCCTTCAACCAACGGAACACATTAAAGCATCACGAGCGACTCCACACGGGAGATAAACCATACCCCTGCAGGTTCTGTAACGTTCGATTCGTGCGAACTTCCTCGAAAGATGCTCACGAGAGTAAATGCCAATTCAAGCGATCTTAATATACTGCACCGAATCTGACTCTAAAAGCATCGCCTGTAGAATTGGAGAAAGACTGTAAATTTCAGTGGCAAATATTTTCACAGATAAAACACTTAATTATATGTATATAAAGTAAAGACAATGATCGTCCAGGAGGAATTATAAATTGTGTTTTCCTTGACTCGAATAATAGGTTTCTCTTTGACGCTCAAGATAGACCAAGAGAACATCAAACTTTTAATAGCCCTGTATTAAGTCGTACCCTTTGTTTGTCATACTCACATTAATAACGCAAAGTGTGAAAGATACAGTCGAACGTTCCAATCAACAGGATAGTGGCTTGAGTGATATATTTGAAGATAAATGAAAAGAATGTGAGACAGTGGTATCATGCAAATGGATATTTGACTAAAAATTTAACTGGATAGAACATGCTGTGGTATTAATTCAATTGGTGAATAAAATGTTGAAGTCATCTCGTCGGTAAATATACCATACCTTTATCTTTGACTATGGATCGTTAAAGATCATCAGTATACTGGCCCGATCTTTTGGCAT
Organism: Apostichopus californicus; assembly: GCA_020650975.1. Lineage (NCBI taxonomy): Eukaryota > Metazoa > Echinodermata > Holothuroidea > Aspidochirotida > Stichopodidae > Apostichopus > Apostichopus californicus. The sequence continues at coordinate 43,797 of JAIPMN010000241.1, read as the reverse complement.
GCTTAACTTTGCAAGAAGTTTTCAAAGTGCTTTCCAGTCGGTTCTGCATCTACAAGTAACTTGAAGCAGACATTAAGGAGTATTAAACCTGAAACAATTATGTGCTTCAGTGAGGATTTGATGCTTTGAGGATGGAGGATGGTAGTAAAATTGCCTCTTGAAGTTGGAACTTATTTTCGAGGAGCATTTATAGTTGATGACTTTCAAGCATATTTGGGGCCAATAATTATGGCCTTTTAAGAGTTTTTAAGCTCTTTACGTGTGGGAATCGTAGCTTTGTCTTAAAGGCATTGAAGACTCGCCCCAAACTGCGTGCCGCGCTCTAAAAGGGAACTTTCCATTGCTTGCAAGTGAAGTTTTCTGCTTGTCGCTACAAAATGCAGACAGTAATGAAAGGTGATACTGTACCTTGCTATCTTTTATCTAGACCTGAGATGTCCATCGCTGCTATGTACACTGTGTTGTGGGTATTGACCGTAGCTGTATGTATTGACTGTACACTATTGTCTAATTACCGACGGTAGCAAGCTGTGTGTGTATTTTGTGGGATTGATGGTGGTGTCTAACACTTCTGTTACACCTCGTGCGAAACTAGGTCAGATTACCTGCATGAGACGTTTCTTTGTGCGCAAGTCTTCACACCCTTGAATTGTGGCCAGTCTCACCCTTGCAGATAATGAAGTTAGTCTTCGGTGGGGTAGTCCCTCAATTGTTGTGATGTGAAGGGTTGTTTTCAGAATGAATTTCCTCAGAGCCAGCTATTAAACTTGGAGCGTAAATGAAATGCTGGTGGATTGTCATCAAACTTAGTCCTCTGAGTTTATGCTACTCGGTCAAACAGTAAATGTAAGTTTTGGGTTTGTTTGTACAGTAAAACTAATTTCAGTATAATTAAGGTGGATTGTCTCAAATTGTCTAATTATGAGACTTTGAAAAAGACTCAGATGGTTTAACGCTTATAGATGTGAAACACATGTATTGTATACAAATTCCTGACCTACATATGGTGACACACCTCCCCACCCTTTTCCCTCTTGTACAATTAGGAACCCTCCCCTGGAAAAGTGGTCCAACTGCCCAAACTACATCAAAGATGTCGAGAGTAAAGTTGGCTGTGGTCATAGGTCCTGCATATTCAATGGTACTGTGGTTTTTTTAAATCATAAACTAAGTATATTGCACAGGCTTTTCTTGCTTATCTTTGCCAACATCAATTAATTCTGGATGCACAATTGCCCCGGCAAATTGAACAAGAACACAACCATCGGTTCTTTTGACATTGGCGGAAAATGGTCATTTTATTCTTTCTTGAAAATTTAATTTGTTTTTAGAGACTGGTGTCATACAATAGTGCCTATACGACATATAAACTCCTATACAGCTCCTTGTTCTCTGTTTCTCCCATAGGGTCTGGATCAGGTGGTCATAGTAGAATGGTGCTGGACAGCCCATCCTCTGTCCGGTCCGAAGGCAATCGGTGCAAAGTTTGTCAGAAATATTACAGCTCGTCGTGGCATCGCAAGCGCCACGAGCTCATACACACCGGCCAAAAACCGTTTGTCTGCAAATTTTGTCACAGTGCCTTCAATCAGAGAAACCATCTGAGCATTCACGAGAGGAAACACACCGGTTACAAACCCTACGCGTGTCAATTCTGTAACGTCCATTTCGCGAGACAACCGTCGAGAAAAGCGCACGAAAATAAATGCCCGTTTCGTAATCAGATTCCAGAAGACCTCACCGCTTAAAAAAAAAATAAAGTTTTGACAGTTAGTGAGCTAGATTTCAACAGTTAGTGAGTAAGAAACAGTAAGAATGGCAAAGTTATGGACACGTCATATTTTTGCTTTTTAAAAGCGGACCATCATAAAAGGTTTGGCAGATTTGTAAAGCGAGCCATTGAACCAGTAGCTTGATACTATGACATTTGCTGTGCCTATCTCATCCCATCACAACTAACAATTTGTCGACTATAAGACCCCACAACCTCTTTGATCATTCTTTCCCACGGAGCATATGAAACGAAGTAGCTCTAGAAATGTTGAAAGATCTGCTTTATTGCTAGGTAAGATTTGTGATTACGTAATCGACCCGCCACGGTCCTAACTCGACCGAAGGGGTTTTTAATTAGCCTGCATAGCTTCTCAACACCATTAGGCTCTCTGTGTAAACACTGTGTGGAAATATATTCATCAACGTCTTTGTACAGTGTAGTTAATCATACAGTGTTCACACAGAGACCCTCATACAAGAAAAAGTATGTGGCAGGCGTTGCAGACTAATTGCTTAAAAGAGGTCATTTTATGACCAAGGCAGTTTGATTACGTAATCTCAAGAAACTTTTCGCTGATAGCGTGCTATTTTTGGGGTCTATACAGCAGACCTTTAAAGCTACCTGCTCGGGACAACTTTGAACTGTCAGGGTAAAAAAAAAAGTCGTATTTTATCCATAATGGTTGAGTTTGAACAAGGTTATGCTAGTGAAAATTTTTCAGAAAAATTTTTAGTCCAGATTTTTTCTCCTAAATTTGTGAATTTGTGTGTAAAAGTTGTATTAATTGAAGACAAAACTTAACTGTTGATTTGAAGAATTGTTCAGAAATTTATATCAGGAAAAAATTAATCGCATTGACTATTTCTAGCATCAGGCGCGTAGCCAAGGGGGAGGGGAGGGGAGGCGAAGGGGGCGACCGCCCCCTCCTTGAGCATATTTTTTCTATTTTTTTTTATAATATTGCTAGTAATTTCAAAATAGAAAATGCTTAGATGCAACTAACAAGGCCTGGGGAGTACCATTTCCTGCCATCTGGGAGGCATTTTCGGCCAAAATTTTTTGGTACGTTCCGCGCCAAATCATGGTGGGGCTACGCTTAGATAATTTGCCTACAGGCTTCGCCCCTCCCAATTCCTCGCTACGCGCCTGTCTAGCATTCATGCTTTCATTGTGACAGAAAATTGTGCGAGGAGAGATATTTTCAGAGGAATGTGGAGGACAGTGGCATGTTTTCAAAATGAAAGATCTGGTTGGGTTTTTTTCACAGATAATTTCACAGATAATGGTCAATTTGTGGACCGAACATAAAACTCACATTTTGAATTCTGAATTGTTTGAGGCTTTCCTATTTATATATATATATTTATATATAAATAGGTATTCTCATACACTATACTGAAGACTTGATTAGATTTTAAACTGACAACATTAGGCCACAGGTGCATGAACATTAAATGTATTTGTATTTCTTTATTCAGTTATACTTATTTTCTTTGGTAGTGATGGTAATTTGCAAATCTTTTTTTCCTAAAATGTGGACATATTGTAACATTTTAGCTTCGATGGCTCAATTAACTTAGTTCTTTGAAGAAGCTTGTGTTATCACATATATATATAGCCCTTCATCAAAGAAGCTTTTTGTGTTTGGTTCCCAATAGGCAGGCCATGAGCGAGATTTGTTGCATCAACGATTTCAGGCTACCCTGCATAGAAAAATTAGACCCTCTATCTTGTACATATCGTGCTTGTTGGCCTGCAGGGCCTTAGGCTTCAGTACCTTAATTACTGGCCCTAACATGGACATTGCTCAATCTTTGTTAATGGTGGTGGGAATTTTCCTCTGGCCCTTTGCTCCAACCGATGTTTCTCTCCGGACCTCGTAGGAGTTTATAATTCAGAAACCCTGGTCTAGACCAAATGATTATATGACAATGATGAACCCATAGAGGTCATTGATATGTTGCCCATAAAGTTTAGCATTCTGTTCATGTTCTCCAAAGTTCTTTTCAAGCTGATCCTTGTACAGTAATCCGAAACACAGTGGCCGGATCAATGAGTCATTTTAAGTGTATCGATCAATGACACCAAATGCTTTGTGGTTGGCAGTAAAATTACTTATTGAAAAATCAGCATCTTCATGTGATTGGAACAAGTCTTTTTTTCTTTCTTTTTTGTAAATGTTTTTATCAATTTTTTTTCATCATAATCTGTCGATGCTCTTATGATTAATGTTATTTTGTTTGTAATATATATACATGTATCTGTGAGAGAATGGAACAATTAAACATGGTCAAAGTTTACAAATTCATCACTGTTAAAACACTTCATGTTGTCTAATTTGTAGTTTGTTGTATGAAGCAGGAACACTTCAGTAGAAATACTGACAGATGAGAGAGTCTTACTCTCAGTGGCGGAGCAAGGGGTATTGGTCAAGGGGGGCGAGAATGGTCTGTAAGGGCGCTTTCGACACTATCTGGCGCGGAGCGTACAGAATTTTTTTAGTAAAGATACTCTCTAGATCGCCGGAAATGACCTTTTCCTGGCCTTGCTAATTTGCAGATAATGTGACAAATGTCAATTTAGGTAGATGAGAGCGCAATAAAAAAGTCAATAATCGCGAATAAGTTAAAAGTGGTAAATAGCTTAAAAGGGCGCCAGCAGTCCATTTGAGTCCGTCAGGGGGGGCACTTCAAAAGAATTTGCTGATGACAAATGATGTGGGAACTATTGTTGAAGAGAAAAATATTCCACACTCTTGAGCCGAAGACTCCATCTCAATATCTTACCCCTAATTCGAGATATCGTGCTGTGTTTCGCGTACTGACGAATATGCATATTATTTTATATTGTGTTACGTAGTGATGAAATTTTTTGAAACATCTATATATGCCCTTCAAATTGTTCTACATCCTTCAAATTGAATTGTTGTCTGAAACCTAAAAACTAGGAGACTGCTTAAATGGTATTATTTGTCAGAAAAATTCCAGTTGCAAATCAGTGAAATGGTTTGGACCGTGATATATATTTTTTGGAACATTCGTCACTACGCGAAACAGATGACAATATGTTTCATTGAATATAACCTATTTTGACAGGCTAAACTTTAAACTATTCCAGTCAGTTGGATCTTCTCTGTAGTGGGTCAGTGATGTCACAAGGGCAAATGCTTTTCAAAGCTTTACTTTGGCGTTAAAAACTTTCTTGTTGATTTATCCTTTATACTGTACATTTGGAATGTTTGCACAATAGCTGTCAAAGTTCTTTCGTTCTTAGAATTTCATCAAAATGTATCTTTTTTGTAGACACATTCTTGTCCTCTGTGGATAAATGATTGATAATTTGCGAAGGTAAACAAAGACATTTTCAGCTGAAGTGCCCTGATGACATTGTCCTTTCAGCTGTTCACCAATGCATTTTTCAAAATATCACAAAATATGAAACTTCATATCTTAGTGATACAAAATGCTATGAGAATTATCAGCAATTTTGCTGTAAAGCAATCAACCTCAGCCACCAACAAAATCGTTTTTGTTTGTTCTGCCACATGAGGACATGAAACTATTGTTATCTAATTCATGTTTTCATGTATCGATAGTTTTGATACCTCCACACAATCCCAGGCCTCGAAATTCAGGATGTTTACTTGCTGAATTCCAGTAGATTTTGTCCTTTGCCTGTAGAATAAATGCACTGGCATGTTTCTGGCAGTGCAAATTAATGTTGCTTGTCTTATTAATTCAAGGAAAATGCAAGTTGGAATTTGTTTTAGCTAGAAGAATTTTTAATCACTGGGGATATTCTTAGCAATTGACTGAAATTTGAGGCCTGAATTCGCTTTATAATTGGAAGCAAATAGTGTGACTTAAAACTGTCTTCTATAACACTTGTCGAGCCTTTATAGCAGATAAATATGTACATTAGCATAGCCTATTTTGCACTTTAGATTTTGGTCAACCATAAATGTTATTCATGACTTGGTAGGCTAGTAATGACCAGATTAGTGTGTGTTTTTGGAGAAGGAAGAAATGCTTCAGGTAGCATACGCCCATTAAAAGCCCCATTGACTTACACACTAAATCACAAAAGTAATGTGGTCTCTAAGTCTAGATAGAAGTTCTCACTAGCCAAACGCTACCCATCACCAGATAGCTGACAAGTTGGTCTTTTATGGCACTATCAATTTTCCGTATCATGACCATGTAGATTTTTTGCTATCCAAGCCGGAAGTTTTCGTCACTTGTAAGCAAACCTCTTCACTCAGTACTAATCAATTTTCGTATGCTGCTCCTGGGAGGCCTAAAGGGGTCTAAAATTGTCTCAATTGACCCAGTTTTCTCACCACATGTGCTTCCATTCATGCTCTTTAACATAAAAGCCCCAAAAACTAGATCATGAATGATAACGGGTCAACAAAGATGTTCTCCTGCTGCTTTTTGGCACTTTTCCTGAAGGAGAACAATCGAGCGAATAAAAAGAGACTCTTATAGGAGTATGCCACCTTCAAGTTTCTTAAGGGGAAATTACCATAGTAACTGGAGTGAATCCAAATTGGAACATGGCTTGTTATTTCAGGAGGAGTAGAATCCTATGCCAACTAGTCCACCTCAGTGATGTTTTTAGATAATATACAGTAACATAGACTGGTAAAGTGCAGTTGCTTTCTAAGCCTTCTCTTATTGGTCACATTTTTTTGTTTTCCTGTGCCAGTAATGTTTTTTTTTAATTGGCTGTATGAATTTTGTCTGTTCACCTGACATGAATTTATTTACTTGGGAATCCATCTTCTTTTGGTAAAACTTTGGTAAATCAGTCCCCCAAAGTCCAATTTGACAAACTTGAAGAATATCCTGTATCGATATAGAATTATGTCTTTGTCATCTAAGTAATTACAAGCCCTTCAAGAATTGCTATAGAAACAGCATTCGGGTATATTTGTTGGGCGGGTTGGTCCAATTGTTCCGAAAGTGTCTACATCTGTTGTCATACAGCCAAAACTTTCCAGCACTGAGGTCAGTCAGTCGCAGCTAGTAGGGCAGAGTAATTACTAGTGATCTGTTAACGTTGAAGGCAGTCATTGTCTCAGAATATGGGATGAAATGCTGTTTATGACTTAAACTGATGGTGCAAATGATCATCAATGCAACGTTGTTGACCATCTCATTGCTTGCTTGTAATCGACATATATAGCATCACTTAACGCCCCCCTTTGCAAATTGCTCCATGGCCTGCAAACATATCCAAAACTACACATTTCTCCTATGACTGCTGATACATGGTCCCGTTTCTTTGTTTTATAGAATCCTTAACAGAGGCCCTGGATGCAAACCCAGTGGTCCCCGGGAGAAAGATTGGTTCCCGTCAATTGTTTCACTGTCGTATTTGTTTCAAGACGCTCAGCACGGCCAGACAGGCTATGCATCACGAGTTGGTCCACAGTGGCATCCGACCTTTCAAATGTTCGTTCTGCGAGAAAGCATACGCTAGGGAAGAATGCCGTGTTAGGCACGAACGGACCCACACGGGGGTGAAATTGTACAAGTGCGAGCGGTGCGGGGAGAGTTTTACCTGGTACAATACTCTGCGTCGACACAGAGATAAATGCAAAGTCAAAGTAGTTCTGTGAAGTGGAACGCTCCGTTCAGTGGGTAGGCCATTTGAGAAACTCAAAGAGTATAACTGAGGTAGACTTCCACGGAAGCTTATCAAATGGAACGTTAACATGCGTAATGGCTCTACATTTGCATTTGAAAATGATTTCCGTTTTGTTGCTTGCGGGCCCACCTCATCGACATTTATTCTACCCCTTTGTTCAATATGCGACAGCCATGAATCATTTTGCTGCAATTTTCCTTGTAGGAACGTACGAAGTCCTCAAGAGAGGTCCCAAACCGGGGAGACGCAAGGTCGAGACACCGGAAGACCGCCAGTGCAAGCATTGTGGCAAAATGTACATCACTTCGGCCGTCCGACGGAGGCATGAAATGATACACCTCAACATCAAACCGTTCCACTGCATCTATTGCCCGAAAAAGTTCAATCGAAACGATACCTGTAAGATGCACATCAAATCTCATGAAAAGCCAATGTCCTTTCAATGTCTGAAATGCAAAGGTTTGTTCGTCAACAGCGAACTCTTGAAGGAGCATGTGGCAAACTGTTTACTGCAGTATTAAAGTGCCTGTGAAGGTAAATCTATGTCAAACTTGTTTTTCTCAAAGGAAAGGTTGAACTTTGAACGTTTAAGTCTGGCTATTGAATATTCATTAATGGATTTTAACCTTCCCTTAACGGAAGTTCGGGATCCGTCTGCTACCTCGGAAAAGGTCGCCATCATTGTATCATCTTGCATCTTTAGACACTGTTCCCGAAGCTAACACTCAAATTTGCAATTTTCCTTCTAGGAGACTTTGCCGTTAATATCCGAGAGACTGTCGGCAATCGAGCTAACAGAAGATCGACGGGGGAGAGCGGTAAACACAGGGATTGCAAGACGTGCGGAAAGATGTTCATCAATCCTGCCGTCCGTAGGAGACACGAGAAAATCCACCTGGGTACCAAACCTTTCCATTGCATTTATTGCTCAAAGAGCTTTGGAAGAAACGATAACTGCAACATGCATATCAAGTCTCACGAAAAGCCAATGTCGTTTCAGTGCCTGAAGTGCAAGGCGTTGTTCGTTAACAGCGATCTGCTGAAGGAACATGTGGCAGTGTGCGTACCGAGGCAGTTTCATCAGACATAAATCGGTAGGGGATAGTAGACAACGTCCTAAACGAACATGTGGCAGTGTGCGTACCGAGGCAGTTTCATCAGACATAAATCGGTAGGGGATAGTAGACAACGTCCTAAACGAACATGTGGCGGTGTGTGTACCAAGGCAGTTTCATCAGACCTAAATCGGGAGGGGAAAGTAGACAACGTCCCATTCCTCTCTTGAACATCTTCAGGTCTCCTCCTTCGTATCTTGCTTCTTTCAAAGGCAGTTACAATTAGAGTATTGCCTTCTCTTAAGGTTCCACCAATTATTGCACCATTCTCTTGTGATTGATCGCGGTTGATGCTGTCCTCATTCCACAGCAGTTGCCTGACTTGTCCTCCCTTCGAAGAAGCAGAACTGCACTTTGACGTCTTTACGGAGGACTTGTAAACCATGAAAAAGCATGGCGTGCCGGAAAAATTATTGCTATAAACTGAAAGAGAGCGGCGTTTTTTAATTTTTACAGCCTGTCAGTAGAGTTTATGTGGAAGTGATTAAAATCATGGAAAATATTTTAGACATCTTGGTTTGTGTGTTCATCAATTAGGAAGAAGAGAAGAGAAAATGTTGATTTTTGTGCAAACAGGGTTTATGGTTTAATGTCCAAAATGCATTCACAGTGATGGACTGTATACATAAAGACACTAAGTCCTATGTGAGTCAAGTCTACCTAAGCATGTTTAAATCGTTTCCACAATCGGTGTCATCCGTTTCCAAACTTTGAAGCGGAATATAACTTACAAGCTGTAGTAATTACACTACGAGTCGTAGAAACTTATAGTAGATCACTTTGAACATTTTTAGACTGATTTTAATCAACATCAGTAATTACCTTTTATTCCTTTGGGATTTTAATAATGAAAGAACATCTTAATTTGTGTATGTAATATAATCATCATTTTGTAAGCTTGAATAGTTTCCAGCCCTGTAACCAACAAGGTATTGTTGGAAATATTGATGTAATTGTTTTAGAAGTGTTTCTTAAATATTAAACATAACCCTTTGTACAAACTGATAAAAATTTTTGAAAGCTTGTTAACATCTGTGTAAGTAGACAGTTCAAAGGAGCGTTAGGGAAACCACAGGTAGGAGGGGGGGGGGGTAGAGGAAAGGATAGAGGGGATATTAAACATTGTTGGTAAATTTGGGATCCTACTCATAAGTCAACATAAGTCAACATAAGTCTTGGTCAAATTTAACTACATTAGTCAGATTGTTACAGTATTTTAATTTTTAGCAAATTGTATGGCAAGGAATCACATAGCCAACTGGCTTTCTGGTTTCTCATCATTTACTTAAACAAAAGTTTTACCCTTTTTTTTTGTTTAACAAAGTATTGATATAGTTGCTATGTCGAATGAACCCATCATGTCAGACAACAACAAATGCCTAAAGAAAGAAAGGGAACTGTATATTAAAGCAAAGTACAAAAGTCACTATAGATATGGTGACTCAAATGTCTGCCCTCGTGTTATTCCAAGACACCTTGTGTACAGTACATTCAGCTTCTTTTCCTTTTGCCTTAGTCCCACTGCTGCCACCATGTTGCTCCTTTGAGCAATCTGATATATCAGTCACAAGAAAAATAGATGATGTGTGTATGGCTTAGTCCCACTGCTGCAAGCATGCAATATTTGACTATTTCTACTAAAATAAGATCTGTAATAACATTTGAACAAATTCAAGGTGACAAGCCTAATCAAAAGAGGCAACTGTTAATCATATTACTCTGCAATGACTCGTGTTATTTGGCATGGCTCTATACTACACAGTGATAGTTAGTTTCCACAGCTACTAGCTGCTCCGTACGTATATGGTTGGCCGTGTAAGGCGTATATTACGTGTTTTGGATGATGAGAAATCAGGGCCAGGAAATCGACCAAGGAATTTTTAATAGACCAGAGAGTGTTACATTTGTGCAATGATATAGACTAGACTTACACTGTATTAATTAGATTAATCGTGCATTATGCCTTCGGTGTAAACCACCTTATGTTCGTAAAACTTTGCTAATTAGGCAAGGATACAGTAATGTTAACATGTTGTTCAATTTGACCAATCATTGTGCAGGACATATAGGTATTCTCTGTCACGTCTGAAACATGCGTGATTCGTGATTAACAACCTTTAATGAGCTTGGTTTTCCGGTTAATCTGCTATTGTTTTAGTCATGATTTCTACATTTATATTGCAGGCGTGATGCTAGCAAGAGTACTGTTTATAAACATACCATCTATTGCCTAGCTTTGGTCTACGTTAAAGGACCAATTGCCAAACTGGCTTATTCGTGACACAAATAACTTTAAAAGGATTGCAGTAACAAAGACCCCTCCATTGAATATCAACAACTTACTAACTTTCACCTTCACAGCGCACTACAATGACATGTATTTATATGCAAATACAGTTGTTCTAGTTATATTGTGAATATTCATTATGCTCAAATCTGCCAGTAAATTAGGCATCCCAATTATTGAAATTAGTTCACCAGATATAGTTGGGTATGTCTCTGATTTGCTCAAGGACCTTAATTTCAGAGAACATATTCACTGTTAAGATTTTTCTGACTTTTATCATTTTTTTTCTCACTTTGAGTATATTGTATGTAACCATGTATATATACATAATTGTTGAAGGAATTGACTCTTCCTTTATCTTGTCTGTTTGAGGTAGTGAGGATATTAACAACATTATAGACTTCTGGACATTTTTAATTTCAAGTTTTCAGGTCTGAAAGACGCATTCTTTATATATTTTGTAAAAGTTGTAATTTAAGTGACATTAAATTTTCGTGCATTCAAACAGCTCTCATGACTTTACTCATTTTTTCGTTGCTGACAACAAAACGTGTCTGCAGTGTCTCATGAAATACTGTCATCTAAAATGTGGCAATTAAGGAATTTTCAGACAATTTTGGTTTCGTAAAGGCCCGATAATTTACATGTATACTAGATGGAGTGGGTCTCCATACAGAGAAAAGGCCAGCTTTTTTTTTAATTCAATGAAACTACTACAATTTCTTTTCAAGATTCGAGAATATGTTTAAAGTTTGCCAACTATGGTTTGCTGTTGTTCAGGCTTTACTTGTCTGTGCCATGCTTTGGAAGCATTTTGTACTGCTCCCCCCCCCCCTAAAATCCTACCCTCCCCCGATAACAGCATGAACTTCAGTTTCTGTATATGTAACAAAACATCCTCACTTTTAGTACAAATTAGTTCAACACTTGGCCATTGTTGAGGAACTCAATTGATGTTGAAATAAACATTTACATGCTTTGAAGGAATGATTTAAATTGGTGATTTATATAGCTTTGCAAGCCCTCCATAAGTTGATGAATTTCAACCTTTGATTTACTATTGTCATTTGCTGTAGCTGTGCTAGCCAATGGGATTGTATTTAAGTTTTGCCAACAATGGTTTGTTGTTGTTCAGGAATGAGTTATCGATCCCAAGCAGCTTGCACTTTTCCTCACCTCCCCCCCCCCCCCTCTACACCCCTTAACATTTGGTTTTATTGTAGTTGTGGTCTTATATATGTTCCCTCCACTACTACTGTCATCAATCGTGACTGAAATAAAGGAGCATTGCTGATGTTTTTACGCTTCTGTTGTATCTCCTGTGTTAAGTATTCTCTTGTCATTTAGCCTTTGAAGAAGATCCTGCTAGGATCGAAACGTCAGGCCAATTTACTTTTACACATTAAGTATTCTCTATAAGAATGCAAGTTCTTCCTTTATGTATTGTTCAATGAACAGCTTGAACCTTGATACAGGCGAACGAGTCTTATAAAACTTTTCAGTATTGTCAGCACCACAATCGTACGTACGAAAATCATTGATGTGGAAGTTATTTGGGGTCGTCGTTCTCGCCCCCCCCCCCTTCCCTCTACTCCCCTTCTACAGTATCTGGGGCGGTGATGAATCAAATTGATTTTAAAGAAACCAAACACAAACAACAGTTGGCTAGTTCCTTTTCGTTGCATTTACTATCCGCTTTTGAAACAGTGACATCACAAATGCCCTCCATTTCGGCTCATTGGTAAATTTGTAGCACCGCTATGGCACCTTTCCCTAATCACTTTTACCTCTTGTGGTTCGTTTATCATCTCATATTTATTTACCAAACCGTTCGCAGTCTCCAGCGTTTTATGACGTCATCTCTTCTTTTCCCGTCAGGGGCCTTCCAGATGACGGGAAAAGCTTCTCAATCAGTCGAAGATAAAACCAGAACCGAATGCAAGTTTTGCAACCGTAAATTCAGCGTACCGGCTGCCCGTAAAAGGCACGAGCGCAAACATCTTGGGAATCAGTCTTACCAGTGTCGATATTGTACTAAGAGTTTTTACTGCTCGGATCATCTCAAACTCCACGAGAAGACCCATTTGCCGCGCCCATGGAAGTTCCATATTTACACGAAAGACCAAATGCCTCGCTCTTAGCGATTTGTTAATTAGCAGTTCAGCATTTTCGGCATAAGCATTTCAGCATTATCAGTCACAAGAAAAATAGATGCTGTGTGTATGGCTTAGTCCCACTGCTGCAAGCATGCCATGTTTGACTCCTCTACTAAAATAAGATCTGTAATTCACTTGCCTAATTTAAGAATGGACTATCAGATTTGTTGCAATATGTGGTGCAGGGATGTTTAAATGCACTGGGGACTTCAGGTGCATCAGGTATATATCATGAAATTACCAAAATATGATATGTGTGTGTAGTTATACTCTCAATGTCTGATAATACAAATATCAGGTACATAAAGGGAACAGTCATTGTATGAGGATCACTTTATCCCACTGCTGCTACCATATAGTATTGGCTCTGTTGTTGCTTCAAGTAGATATGTTTGGAGGTAAAATCTTAGAAGCAGTTACTGTACATTTCACTGTATCCCACTGCTGCTACCATATAGTATTTATGCTGTTGTTGCTTCAAGTAGATATGTTTGGAGGTAAAATCTTAGAAGCAGTTACTGTACAATACACTTTATCCCACTGCTGCTACTGTACCATGTAGTATTCACTCTGTTACTGTACACACATTCCACTTCATCCCTCTGCTGTTGCCATGGCAGTAAATTGCTGTTTATATGCTTCTTTTAGAAGACACTGTTATCTCTTGCTCTAGTAAAAGTTCATGTACATGGGTGACTGTCTTGACACATCTATAAATAGAATAGACTTCTACAGCATCTTGATGATACATGAGGAGGCTCTTTATAGTGACAAGTATACACAGTTGATGAAAAATTCTTTCATTGAAATACATTTGGCATATATTGGATTAGCCAGGGTACAGATGGGTCCAGCCTTACAGTGCTGTGTCTTATATAAATTGCATGTGACATATTTATTTAGTGCGCTTGCGCACAACAATATTGGCGATTTATACCAGCCCTGTTCTATCATCTGCTTGGCTGAATTTTTCTCAGTGGAGCTTTGTTTACACTCCGAAGGGATTTCAATTTCACAGGTTCGCTACCCACCAAAATCTGTGGCGGATACCTGTTACCTCTATGCATGTAAAGAAGAATATATATCTTTGAGAAACATACTACTCCAAAACAGAAAGCCATATTCAACACTATAGTACAACATTCTCATAAACAAGATAGATAACATGTGAACAAATTCAAGGTGACAAGCCTAATCAAAAGAGGCAACTGTTAATCATATTAATCTGCAACGACTCGGTGGTATTTGGCATGGCATTATATACTACACAGTGATAGACAGTTTCCTCCGTACGTATATGGTTGTCCGTGTATGACGTATATTACGTGTTTTTGGATGATGAGAAACCAGGGCAAGGAAATCGACCAAGGAATTTTTGATTGACCAGAGAGTGTTAAATTTGTGCAATGATATAGACTAGACTAATACTATATTCGTTAGATTAATCGTGCAATAGGCCTTGGGTGTAAACCACCGTATGTTCGTAAACCTTTGCTCACTAGGCGAGGATGCAGTAATGTTAACATGTTGTTCAATTTGACCAATCAGTGTCCAGGACTGGGTATTCTCTGTCACGTCCGAAACATGCGTGATTCGTGTTGACCATCATTGATGAGCTTGGTTGTCCGGTTAATTACTATGCGATGGTTTTCGTCAAGATTTCTTCATTTATATTGCAGGCGTGATGCTAGCTAGAGTACTGTTTATGACATATAGCCTATCTTTGGTCTACGTTTAAGGACCAAACGCCGAACTGGCTTATCCGTGACCCAAATAAACTTAAAAGGGTCGCAGTAACAAAGACCCCTCCATTTGAATATCAACAACTTACTAACTTTCACCTTCACAGCGCACTACAATGACATGTATTTGTATGCAAATACAGTTGTTCTAGTTATAAATGTGAATATTCATTATGCTCAAATCTGCCAGTAAATTAGGCATCCCAATTATTGAAAATAGTTCACCAGATATATAGTTGTATCAGTTATTTGCTAACTGATGATGGGAATGTCTCTGGTTTGTTCTAGGACCTTCTCTGTTTTGTTCAAGGACCTTCTTAATTTCACAGAACATTTTGTAACTCTGTAAAGATTTTTCTGACTTTCATCAAAATGTATCCCCCCCCCCCTCCTTTTTTCTCACTTTGAGTAAGGGAATGTAACCATGTATATATATAATTGTTGAAGGAATTGACTCTTCCTTAATCTTCTCTGTTTGATGTAGGGAGGATATTAACAAGATTATAGACTTCTGGACATTTTCAAGTTTCCAGATCTGAAAAAAAGTTGTAATTTAAGTTATATTAAATATTCGTGCATTCAAACAGCTCTCATGACTTAACTCATTTTTTCGTTACTGACAACAAACGTGTCTGCAGTGTCTCATGTGGCAATTAAGGAATTTTCAGACAATTTTGGTTTCGTAAAGGCCCGATAATTTACATTTATAGTAGATAGAATGGGTCTCTATACAGAGCAAAGGCCAGCTTGTTTTGAATTCAATGAAACCTCTACAATTTGTTTTAAAGATTAGAGAATATGTTTAAAGTTTGCCAACTATGGTTTGCTGTTGTTCAGGCTTTACTTGTACCATGCTTTGGAAGCATTTTATACTGCCCCTACCCTCTTCCGATAACACCATGAACTTCAGTTTCCGTATATGTAACAAACTTTCTCACTTTTGGTACAATTAGTTTATACAATTGGCCATTGTTGAGGAATTTAATTGATGTTGAAATAAACATTTACATGCTAAGCATAGATTGTCTCGTCAATAGCTGTTTCCGCCGAACGGCGCTTCAGCGAGCCAGGGGCGAAAGCCACTGACCGGTAAATAAAAGACTCCTAAATTGAAAGATCGGAAATTTGAGATTTATTTTTAAATTTGAAATTTGTGGGCCGGGTCGGAGAGATTTACATGCTTTGAAGGAATGATTTATATAGATTTGCAAGCCCTCACTAAGTTGCTGAATTTAAACCTTTGATTTACTATTGTCATTTGCTGTAGCTGTGCTAGCCAATGGGATTGTATTTAAGTTTTGCCAACAATGGTTTGTTGGTGTTCAGGAATGACTTATCGATCCCAAGCAGCTTGCACTTTTTAACATTTGGATTTATTGTAGTTGTGGTCTTATATATTTTCCCTCTGCTACTACTGGCATCCATCGTAACTTAAATAAAGGAGCATTGCTGATTTTCTTACACTTCTGTTGTATTTCCTGTTTTAAGTATTTTCTATAAGAATGCAAGTTCTTCCTTTATGTATTGCTCAATGAACAGCTTGTATCTTGATACTGTTAAACGAGTCTGATAAAATTGTCAGTATTGTCAGCACCAAAATCGTACGAAAATCATTGATGTGGAAGTTATTTGGGGTAGTCTTTTTCGTCACCCCCCCCCCCTTCCCTCTACTCCCTTCTACAGTAAGGGCGCTGATGAATCAAATTGATTTGAAAGAAACCAAACACAAACAACAGTTGGCTAGTTCCTTTCGTTGCATTTACTATCCGCTTTTGAAACAGTGACATCACAAATGCCCTCCATTTCGGCTAATTGGTCAATTTGTAGCACCACTATGACACCTTTCCCTAATCACTTTTACCTCTTGTGGTTGTTTCGATTATCATCTCATATTTATTTACCAAACCGATCGCAGTCTCCACCGTTTTATGACGTCATCTCTTCTTTTCCCGTCAGGGGCCTTCCAGATGACGGGAAAAGCTTCTCAATCTGTCGAAGATAAAACAAGAACCGAATGCAATTTTTGCAACCGTAAATTCAGCGTACCAGCTGCCCGTAAGAGGCACGAGCTCATACATCTTGGGATTCGGTCTTACCAGTGTCGATATTGTACTAAGAGTTTTTACCGCTCGGATCATCTCAAACTCCACGAGAAGACCCATTTCCCGCGCCCATGGAAGTCCCATATTTACACGGAAGACCAAACGCCTCTCTCTTAGCGATTGTTAATTAGCAGTTCAGCATTTTCGGCATAAGCATTTCAGCACTTTCAAAGCAAAAGTTTGATGCAAACTTGAACGTTGAGGACGAAGGAATTTTGTCTTAGTGTTTTCGCTTGTATATCAGTTAGTGCAGCGATTCACAAACTTTTAGGCTCATGACGAAGGAACTTCGACTTCGAGTTATTGTACAATATTGTTTTTAACCTGGAAGCTGCTACTTGGACCACGTAGCAGCTCCCTTGTTAAGTGTAAGGAATAACTGTTTGTTCGAATGGCAAGGGAAGTATAACCATTGTTTCTACCAATAAGAGAAATGGATTGTGATACTGTCTTTGATATTCACGCATTTTTTGCACCTCCGCAATCCGTCTGCTCTGAAAATGCGCGTTTTACTGAGATCCTTCACGTGACACGTACCAAACACGAATGATTTGATGACCGCAGTTTTACTTCGGTAAAGACCATGACGTCATGATTTTCTTGTCATCCTCGTGGTTCTCTTATAAAAATGAGTGCGTTTAAATAGTAACCTGTTTTGGAACGCCATTTTGTTTATTGCATACACATAAGACAAAGATAGTGACCGCCTCACACCTCTCTTTTCTCAATCAGGGCTAGATCGAGCTACCTCACGATTCCGGGAGAGAGACTTTACAGGAGGACCGGACGACGACCGTAAGAGGTGTCGGTTCTGTGATAAGACATATAAGCTCGCAGGTGATCGGAAGCGACACGAACGGGTTCATTCGGGGATCACTCCTTTCCATTGTAAAGGTTGCTCCAGGAAATTTTACCGATCGGACCATCTCAAAGCTCACGAAAAGACACACCTTCGCAGAAATCGCCCGATCACCTGTGTGTATTGCCACATGTCGTTCGAGGCTTTGGACTTTCTTCTGCACCATTTAGAACAAGTACATGGTGAAAAGAGATGAGACGTATTTCAACAATATGAATATTCATAGCTTCCGAGTAAAGCGAATATGTTCTGAAAAACATGAAAGAGAAAATATTACCTTGTTGTTTTGCTCCTTTCAGAGTGGCCCTCAACAATTTTCACAGCAATGATTTTACGTGAGGTATATCTCCAAAGGTGGCAGTTTCATACCATCTTTCTGACTCCTGCCTCTCCCCGTCCTCCCACATCTCAAACCTGTGTCGGGTTCATTGATGGTTGATCACAATTTTCTTTGATGTTAAAATGTGGCTCTCAATTTTCTTCAGGCCATTCTCCAATGTAGAATTGATACTGACTGCATGCATCTATTCACCTTTCGAACTGACATAAATTCGCTGGTGTAGAGAATCTTTTCAATTAAGTGCCAAGTTAATTTCAATTTCATGGCCGGATCCAGGAATTAAAAAAAAAATATGGCATTCAAAGCGAAAGTTCTTATTGTCGATGGCTGGTAACGCTAATTACCACCTGAATTACTGTACGTGTGACTGGAGTGAGTTAAGTATTGATTGTGTACATTCTGTTACTACAGTGCAAATTTCAACATGTTTATATAGGTCAGGGTTGCCAGTGTGGCCTTTTAAACACTAAAAATGACAAATTTCAAATTTCGTTGGCCGACTCAAAGATGTATTCAGGCGCACGCGTCGATGAAAACATTGGATTTTTTACCACGTTTCACTCCCTTTTGCAGGGTCTATTTTCATTTAATAACAGAAAATTGGTTTTGTTTGTTTTTTCCCGCCCAATTTGGCCAGTTGCGTCACAAAAAAATACTGGCAACCCTGATATAGACAAAGATAGGTGTGTCTTCTGTGAAAATGGTTTAAACATACTGTAATGGACATCATGTTTGTTTCTTTCAAAACTATTCAACTCCTTTTGTAAAGTTGTATTAGCTTAATGAGCGGTGTTTACATCATACACTCATCTAACTGCTTTAAAGAGGATTTGATATGTAATACTGGATTTGTTAGCTGTAGCATTGGGAGCCACATCGGGAACTTGAGACCATTGTGTTAGCTGTGGCTTTGGGAGCCACATCGGGAACCCAGGACCATTGTGTGAGCTGTGGCTTTGAGAGCCACATCGGGAACCCGGGACCATTGTGTGAGCTGTGGCTTTGGGAGCCACATCGGGAACCCGGGACCATTGTGTGAGCTGTGGCTTTTGGAGCCACATCGGGAACCCGGGACCATTGTGTGAGCTGTGGCTTTGACCCACATCGGGAACCCTTATGTCACCGGTAGGATCATCGCTAGTCATAAATTAACTTTATATTACTTTATATTATTGAACTTATTTCTCCCTTTACAGTTATGTACAGAAAGGTCAAATGTTTCACCGTGGAAAATGATATTTATTTCAATAAAACTTGAAGCAATATAAAATCGATCTTTTTTCCATATTTCTCATTTTCTCCCGAAGATCTTGTATCTTTATTTGCATTTTTATTTTACACATATGCATTGAAAATGATGGGGCAAGTTCCTCAAACATGCTTGTATTGAAAAGTATGAAGCCCACGGGACGAATTTGGGTCTTGATAGCCTATCAATTGAATTATTATTATTTTTTTGGCAATTATCTCAAACAATCCTCCTCCGACAACTTCCTAAGTAAACTAAACAAACAATATCGACAAAGCCCCACAGTTCACATTACTCTCACAGTATATGACACTTTAACTTAAGCGTAACAGGGTAGCAAAAATGGCGGCGACATGGTCTGTAAAATCCATATTCCTTGTTTTTTCAGTTCAACTTGACCAATTCTCTTCATGAATTGAATCATACCTTTGACAGGTAATGTGCCTATGTCGTTGACATTTCCAAATAATGATTAAGGGCTAAGTATGATAACGTGTACCATCTCCCCCCCCCCACATCCCCTCCTCCCTCAACCCAAACTGCATTTTCGTTGACCGGTTTCAATGTAGCTTCATTCATTAATTCCAACCTCTATGTTTGCCAATCAAAACTATAGGTTCAAATTTACAAGTGAATTTCGATTTGGTATCGCGAGTGACTGAAAGGCTGTATTTCCTACGGAAGGTCATGAAAACTTATGCAAATTGAAACGTTAATACAATTAATATAACACAATTCATCAGCCAGGACAAGGTGATGGTCAGGCAACGTTGACTGCCCTAATAACGTACTCGCTGTTTAATTTCTATATTTTCCGTTCCGTGAGACTTACAACAACGAAAAAACTACTCTCAGTGAACTTTATATTTGATTCCCTTAAATTACACACTCGTTTTTGTTTTTTTGTCTTTTTGTTTAGATGAGGGTGGCATACTCCGCAGATGCTTACAGCAACGACCTATTCAAAAGACCTCTTCTACTCGGGGCGGGACAAACAAACGAACATGCAAGTTCTGCAACAAAGTCTTTAGCCAGTCTGGAGTATGTAAGAGACACGAACGAATCCACATAGGAATCAAACAGTACAAGTGTTTCATGTGCTCTAAACGGTTCACCCGTGCCGATCATTGCCGAATGCATGAAAGGACCCATAACTCCAGACCTGACCAAGATGTCGTAGCTGAATGCTCATTTTGTGACGCCTGCTTCACAAACCCAGCAACACTTGCGTTACATCTTCAAAATTCACATTCTGCCGTAGTCGAAGAAACGTGACGACGGTGTGTATGATGTAGGTTTTGACTTGTTCTTCCTCTGTAACTGATGAAAATCTCATTGACAACCACTCAATGAGCAGAACTGTGCAGGGCATTTGTGACAAAATGTGCCAGTAATTAATTATGATAGGGAGACGATGACACAGGTTTAAGATTTGGCGGAGCCTGTCGTCGGACCAATGTCCAAATGGCCTTGAATTTGCTGTCGCCTGTGACAGCACGACGCCAGTATGAAGAAATCGCTGTGAAAATTATTGCGGCATGGCCATCGTCAATCTCCTCCCCTACGTCGAGTACTCCGAGAAAAACTGCCAGTTACTCGATGGACAATCATCATCCGCATCGTCGTGATGTATGCACCACTTTAGAGATATTCTCGTTGATTTACAAGTGATATTATCCACTCTTTGACAAGATAACAAACATGCACGAATCCTTGTGAGTTACAATTCTACGTCCCTTTGTGCTCGCCAAGGCAACTGCATGTTTAGAGAAAATGATAATGAGCATTCTTCAAGTAGCATAAATGATGACACAAAAGCTGATTTTGTCGTGAATACCATGAATATCCATGAAAAAGCTGTTCTTCTTTGTACTTTCTTTTGGTTTCGATGGACATGGGGATTGTAACTGTGAAACTATGGCAAAGAAGCTTGACATTTTATTTTAAGTGTGAAACAAGGCTGGCATGCTTGTCTCAGGAATGTCTTGCAACTACTTGCAAAATAAAACCCACCAACTATTTATTATATTATAGTATCCCGTAAATTTTCCAAACGATACATTTCCGTCGCTAATGATTACCGATAGAGTACTAATAGGCTGCAACAGGCAACTGACTACAATATCTCATCACACAATATACATTACATATATATAATTAAAGCAATAATGAAGTAGTTGTAATAAAGTAGTTGCTGATTCTATTCAGGTGTCTTGAATAAAAGGCATGTATGGAAATTGTGATGCCCTATTCTTTAAAAGAATGAGCTTTATCCTACATGCATCAGGATAGTTTGTAAGAAAAACAATAGAATACTAAACTAAAACCTTCCGAGACTAAAATCCAATTACAATATAACTTGATTAGCCTCGTTAGTCTTCGGTGTCATCTTCAATATTTATCATAATAATCATAAATCAGTAAAAGATAAATATGATGACAAATTGATGAATATAAATACGATTTTGGTTACGTTTTACATGTGATGCTAATGGTATGAAAACTGTCTTCGAGTTAGAAAATTCTCAGAGCCAAATAAACTCATTAATTACTTACTCATTGACCTTCCTTTAGTGAAAAACTATAGGAGATTGTCTAATAGTATAATAAAAATGCTTAATTTTTGTATTTTCAGTAATACTTTGAGGGTTTTGGCAAAGTTGATGGCAAAATGAAAATAAGACTGTTGTAGTAAAAGCAGGAATTGTGATGTGGTATTGTCATTGCTCAAGCTGCATGAACCTTATATTTTGTAAATTGTAATAATGCGAGCATTAAGAAAGAGGGTCGAGTATATATGTTGAGTGTGCTATGAAGAGAAATAAATATATGATATTAAAATATATATGGTGTAGTGCGGTTTTTCCTTATGTCCGTTACTTATCTTAACGAAATTGGGAGGTGCAAGGTGGCATCATGCTTTTGAAAGTACAACACATCTAAGCAGTCACTCTCTCTCTCTGGTGTTTATCCTCTGAGAGACCCTTGCATTTCCAATGTTGTTACAATTACAAGCAGAGTTGAAGCGAACAGTGTCAAACAGGGTTGAACAGAGCAGTTTCAAGCAGGGTTGAACAGAGCAGTCTGAGACGTCTAATGAACTCACCGAATCGGTACACTATCCAAATGATGTGGCGTATTTTCAGATAAACCTATGTGTACTCAGGTTGTACTTGCGTCCATATAGCACTTGAACCTTTGTAAATGAAAAACAAACCACACGGATCTACACATATTAAATGGATATAACAATCAGACAACTTCCAGTAATGAGGCACTTACAGTACCTCCATTTTGTAACTGACCATGAATGTGTTTATCTTAGGTAAGTATATACAAACTAATCATCATACATTCTGTTCTTGAATCTCTTGAACAAAATGTGACACATTGAGGTGGCAGAATCGTTTTGAACCACAAAGTGAAACACTTGTAATTACATTAAAGCTTCAGTTGGTTGGCACCATAACAACAACGATCTCAACACCACATAACGCTTTCTGACACCGCCTCAGCTGGTTTGTTTACAAGAACTTCCTTGGAGGTTTGTCCCTCAAAACCATTGTCAGACATTTCTGGTGTTCTCGTTAATAGAGGCTAACGTAAGGGTGACCAATGATGGATCCATGGTTGCTCGGATTTGGAGACCTGAGCTGGATAAAATGATTGTGGAACGAGTAGAAACATTACTCACCAAAACCGGTGCGTAAGAAATGTAAAAATTAAGCGAGAAGCTTGGAACAGCTTTTGGCTATGTCCTGTTTATTACCCAATGTTGATCCCACGCCCCAACCCCACCTCAAAAAAGGGGTCGAAGGTCGAATGAAGGGCGTATGCCCCTCTCTGCTTTCTCCCCTCTACTGATGGTACTGATGACCTACAGTACCCTCACATATCCTGCTCAGCGGATCAAGATTACACCCAGCAATCATCTCTTCATGGTGTCAATTGGTTATAATTTAAATTCAGTAATGCCTGTGATAGGTACTTAAATAATTCTGTAAATCTGTTTGACTCAGTCAGTGTTTCATGTTACATTTCGATGTAGACGCCAACCATCCAGTTTGGCAATTCGCAAACACCAAATCTCAACTTGTACAATTTTATTATATTTACCACAGATCTTGCAACTTTGCGGGGATATGAGAGACCAGCGAAGTCCACCCTCCAGCAGGACAAAGGACAACGTCATAGCAACTGTACATTTTGCGGTAGGTTCTTCAAGCGGACAGGTGATTTAAAGAGACATGAAAGATCTCACGGTGGCATTAAACCATACCAATGCCAAATATGTCACAAAGGATTCACCAGACAGAACAGTCGTGTAAGACATGAAAATAGACACGGAATCATTACACAAGCATTGAGTATCGCCCCAGAATAGCCTGGAGGGGTGTAATGATCAGGTTTTTATTTCTGCTCATGTCCTCCAAAAGATGCACGACATTGGCCATGAGCCACGTATTCATGCGGAGTTTTAGAAACAAAATGGGTTTGAAAAGATTTGGGAGAGCTCGTGGACGTATAAGGCCTTTCCAATGCCGTATATGTTCTAAAGGATTGACAAGACGCTGATGTCGTCTTTGCATGAAAATGGAGATGTGATACTATTAAGGAAGGATATTAAAGCAAATTCTGCCAGTGAACCAACTTCCAACTCTTGTAGCTACCTCATCCCCAAGAGTTAGTCGGAATATATTTTGTGAACTGACCGTTTATGGCGTTTAATACTGTCTTTCCGATATAAACCTTTTCCACAAATATTACAAGAATAAGGGGTCTGTGGGGTATGGACTACTTCGTGAGCTTTTCGACTAAAATCCCGAATGAAACCACGTCCACAAATTCGACATCGAAAGGGAGTTTCCCCAGTGTGTACGCGTTCATGAATTTCCATGGAATGTCTGGACGCCATTGTCTTGTGGCAGTATCGGCATTGGAAACGATATTGCGATCCTCTTGTTGTACTTCTGTCAGACCCCTCCGCTCCTTTCGACCAGTAGAAATGTCTCCTCCTGAGTTGATGACCTGCCATGCAGAGGGAGAGAAAACAAAATAAGTGTGGACATCAAAATGCATTTATTTTTTCTTTGTGGACACCGTCAGAAAATTAACACACTGAAACAGTCATCATATGACATATACGGTAGGAAAATGTCGACATTGAATTGTCGACTTGTATAGGTGCATAACAATATCGACAACGGTCATCTTCATTTCATGAATATAGCCAATACGAAGAGCCAAAGATTAAACATAGCTCATGATAGAAAACGTAGACACGATCAAATTGTTAATTTGTTGGTATTCAGAATTATTGACAGCGGCCATGTTATTTTCATCAAGACGAGTGTATCTGGGGGAAAAAAGAGTAATTAATAAGGAATTGATGCAGTGGTCCCATCATCACAATTAATAGTCTGTATTCATGCAAATTCTATTTGTTTCACTTTCTGAGTTTTGCACTGGAGAGAGGGGGTGGGAGCGGGGAACGTATATGTTATATCGTCCAGGGCCGGGGTTACCATTTCCCCTTTTTAGAAACTTTGACAAAATGGAGGGTGGTTAGATTCAAAATGATGTTATATTTTGCAACTTTTGAACTGCGGAACGCTGAAAATTTTCCACTTTGAAAGTTGCACATACATATTATATGTTTATGTACTGTACGGCAGTAGGTTTTATTTTTTATTTATTTTTAAGGTTTTATTCTGGCTGCCAGTGGGAAGGTGGGATGAGCTTCTCCCCTCCCCCCCCCCCC